>JAGDQP010015535.1:0-42494 GCA_022664845.1 Lepisma saccharinum
TATTTTGACGCCGCAAAAACTGCCTGTTTATCTTAATTTGCATGATTATACTGGTAATTATGTTTATATCCACTTTATAATTTATATAAAAAGACAACAGTTGTCATTAGCAAAAGGCATAGCTAAGTGCCTTCAATCTTTTAAGAGCATCTTGAAAACGGTTAAACGCGCGTAACAATAATAAATATAAAATTAAATACTTGGGAAAGGTAGCTAGTAGTGCAATATTATTTAAGAAAACTAATTCATTAATTAATTTAATTTATTAACGACAATAATATATGATCATGATGCTACTAAGAGTTAAGATTATACTTACTACAAAAATATATTTCGAAATCGCTTTCGAGACTTTTGAATGTATACCTCAGTGATTTGTTGCAAGTACTCTCGAACGTAGATTTTAAACATCCTGTACTCCGTCCCACCGCGTACCGGCACAGTATGAGCACTAAATATAACTATTTGCAAAATTGTGCGCAAGGAATAAACGTGTTTTTTTTAGGAAAAGAATAATTAAACCTACAATTGATTTTGGTATGTTTCGTATTTTCGTTATGCAGTTTTTGGAACCATAATTTCCACCACAGGCATTTCTAAACGAAAGTATTCACAGAATTCACTGAACAATTTAAAGTAAAAAAAAAACCTTAGCGTTACTTCTAATTAGAGAAGTGGGCAAGTCATATAAAAATTTCGGAAGATGCTTTCTCTTTAGAGAAAAATTTTAGTCCGTTTATCATCTGATCAATCGCATAACATATTATTTCGGAGATCCCAAATGTACGACATGTTTATTTTAATGCACTGTTTCAAGCAGAATGAAATCTATGAGATATGATGATAATGTTTGCACAAGTTGTGTGGAACCAAAGAATTGCCAAGAATTTGAGTGGCAATAATTCCGTTTCCTGGAGAATGAATCTGTTTCTTAACACGTGGAAGGAACTGACACATTCAAATCTCGTAACGCAAAATCTGAGACACTGCATCAACATTTTCAAACGACTCCGCAATATCACGAATTCGTTGACACTAAATTGTTAGTCAGAATGTGTGTGATTGATAGAATTTTGATACAAACTAAACACACTATTTGTTTCTGGTAATTTTATTAATATTTTTTTAAGTCTTAGAGCTCTAAAGCTATCCGATGTGTTTATTGGTGTTCTTAGAAATTCCAAGACAACGCCATATGTTTACTACTGAACAGTGATCGTGTTTAAAAAGCCTACATTGTGTGACTTAAGATTTTATAAGGTTCATCTCTTTCTCTGTTTCTAGAAACCCGTTATGCACTGTTCCAGATGTTGAAAAGTATGTATATAAGCATTTAATGTATAACCCTTACTTTGCGCCATGTTAGTGCAAATATTGACAAACAGACCATTTAATTTGGATGCGTAGCGGTGCATAAACAAAGAGCAAATGCATGTTCTTTAGATATCTGTTGGGTACTACTCACAATAGTGGTGCCATCATAATCTAAATAAGACAAGTTTCATTTTTATACTTTTCTCGGATACCTTTCAAAAATTATGTGATTTAAACACCTTGGCAGTTAAATCAGTAAAATTGTAGGAACAACAAAATATTCTTTAAATATATATCATTTAGAGAATTAGGAATACATATTCATTTCTTCCTCCTTTGGTATGTTGTTTAAACCACCTACTATAATAGCCTAGTGAGAACTTCAATTCATTTTTGTAACAAAACTGCAGAAGAGTCTCGAGAACCATTCAACAAGCCTCCAGAAAGATATGATGAGTTTTTCAAGCAAAACTTTATGCAGCCTTTCACTGAAATCAGTTTCAAATTCCTCATTCTCTGGAGAATTTTAGGCTCGTTTCCATGATTTAAACGTTGCTCGTTTGCGTCATGTCTTATTTGCGCTATGCAATGCTTAGCAAACAATTAACAACACGATGAAAGTAAACACGGGGTTGATTGATCGGCGTCACCAATTTGTCTATAATTGAACTTTACAAGTACAACTATTATTTGACTGCTGTTAAATGATATACATTTTGTTATGTTTAAATTAATTTGCTGAACGTTTCCTACTGAAGACCACAAGCAAATAATTTATTTCATTCTCTTATTTTGCCAAATTCAGATAAGTGACATTTGTTCACTTCTTCATAGATAGAGCAGTAAACTGCATCAAATCTCAAACATGTTTGGCATTGCAAATTTAAAACTTAGAGCATATTTGGCTTTCGAAAGTTGCACATGTTCTACAATCGTGTTGCATTTTTTATTTGAAGTAAACGAAATTTGATACATACATTGCACGATATATACTTTCTACAAATCTTTCAGCAAAAGCTCCCTACAAATTTTGTTTTTAAAAATTTGTAGACTAACATCGAGCAGGTGGCGAGAAGAGATTTCAGTCCACCGTGAAATTCGAATTCTTCAGATTTGTTTCTTTTCTTACACTCCTGCAATTAACCTACAGGTGTTTCTGTGGCACGGAGTGCATTTTACTAGTCCTTCTCTGTTACAAAGTCAGTTTTCGAAAAAAATACATTTATGTAGACTTTAATTCGAACCTGAGAAGTATTATTTATCCTGTGTTACAGCTATGAAGATGTCTGATCCGTGAGTTTCATAAGTATCAGAATGATTCATACTTTACATTTCTGATCTATGAAATGTCTCTTGTTCTTGTCGCTGTAATTATGTTCGCCTTACTTCTTTTCGCGCTTGTTCCGTTTGCGTTCCTTCTGCTATGCGCTTGTTCCTTTCGCGTTTATTCCGGCCATCCCTTCGTAGCACATACAACTTCTGGCGCATTTTTACCCAAAAATTTAGGCTATTTAGACGCTTTTTTATCAAGCAGATGCTGTTGTGAGTTATCAGCCATGTTTAACCGGCGAATAGTCTAATAAACTGAGAGCTATATCCACACAAGAAGCGTGTTAGATTAGATTAGAACCACGCCGCTGTACGGTATATCCTTGTCTAGCGCAAAATTGTAGCCACGTGCCACCTAATTGTCAGCAGCATTCTATAGAGGGGGCCAAAGAGCGAGATTAACGGAAAACAGTAGCTATTAGTTACAGGGCGTGTGAAGTCACTGTACGGACCGTGACCTAGTATACATAAGGCAACGCATAGAGAATAGTCGATATAAAAATGATATTGCACATAACGTTTTGTAGCAAATAAGTTATATTTAATTTTGTTATATCTTTTATGATTGAATGATTAAATTAAACAAATAAATGATATAAACATACACTAGAAACTTTCTAAATTGTAAACGAAAAAAATATATATTTTAACGTTAATGCTTGAACGATCCTTATTTTTAGGTGTGAGTTAAATAGGGCGCTGACTCTAATAATTGCTCTGTACTTAATAGATTACGAATAATTGCCAAAAGGTAAACTTATTTTTAGAGGATATAATTTTATTAGGATTATACTATCTTTTGTAAAGAAAATAATTCTAATTTTGATGTAAAAATTCAAGCAGAGGGTTTAAATTAAGCTTTGCTTATTTTATCTGATAGTGGGAAGGAGCATCATATCATTGCTTACGTAAAATTCGAAGGGTACAGTTTTCGTGTCGGCCATGATGACTAATTGTTTTCAGGCATTTTCTCAGTTTCACCAGAGGAATGCCTGTATAGTACCTTGGTTAAGACACTAGCCGCTGTCTACTTTGTTCTAAATGGGTGCTCGCTGTAGTTTCTCAAACTTTTGAGAATAGCTTTAATAAGATTTAATGAAAACCTACAGAAGATGAACCCACAAGATAGATAAAACACAAAAAGAGAGAGAGAGAGAGAGAGAGAGAAAGAAAAAAGAAACAAAGAGAGAGACATACATTTAGTGGGCCCAACTGGGAAACAATGTAAACACTAAACCGACATGCCTGCTTTACCCAACTGCACTGGCCAGGTGGTCACGATCGATTACTTACGATAAGCATTGGGTTCCAGTCCCGCACACACTGCCTATCCGACAGGGTTTCCAGAGTTTTCCTGTGCCCCGGAAGTAAAATGATATGATGGTACCTTAAATATATACCTTGGCCACCCCTATTTCGACAGAAATAATAAAATCAGGAAAACGCTTATATAATGGATTTGACAATCAAAACTAAAAAAACGTACGTTTCGAAGCGCCGCGAAGAAATAGGGATAAGCTCAGGTTCGAGAAGTGACGCAAAACTAAGTTTTTATGTTTTGGTTAAAAAACGAACAAAGGTTTATTTTCAAAGATTTCAACATTGCTTCAAAAATAAGAACTAAATTTTATTATATTTTAGTACTACCCCAGCTCATAAACTCGGTACAACTATGACATTTTTCTCCATGCCAGTTAGGCATTTCTTGAAAAAAATCTCCGTTAGGTTTTTACTTCTTATTTTTTATTGCAATCCTAAAAGTTCATTTTTAATTGCTTTTGTAGTCATGAGGGAGGAAATGGATGGTGGAACCTTTGGATTTTTTACTTGAAATGTATCTTACACCTACCCTTTTATCCCTTAGAGTACAGACCATTCTCTGTGTGCTTCTTACAATAGTTAACAGAGGATGGACATCATGGAAGTGAGCTCCCGCTTTATCTGTGTTTAAGTTGGTTATAGATTTATTAAGCATTATCTTTTTCTTGCTGAACGCATTACGAATATATTAGGAAGTTTCTAGTGCAAATTTCAGCTGAATTAACATGTTAAATTAGGAAGAACAATAACTATTTTCTAGTCAACTATATGTAAACAAAGTGAGTTCACAGTGAAACCGATTCAAATTATTTATTTATTATAAGTTCATTACTATTAATGTGAGGCGATTACAAACATTATATAATAGCCAGCAAATTGGCAGGAATCTAAAATTATATACGAAATACTGACTGTGTGCGCAAATAAGATACAGTTTGTAAATAATTTTATGTATTTACAAAGAATAAGGAGTCCGCCATTTGCAAGCAGGGTTGCTAACTAGTTATGATCATCGTTGCCAATCAGTACTTGTGTACTAGTGGAAGTTTTGAACCAAGTTCTTGTGGTGAAATAGGACACAGATAATTCCAATCCGTACCATTAGCCAAACAGGTCTCAATAGCGTTGTCTTCACGAAGTGGTGCCTACATGCAATAATGAATGTAGTGATCTAGTGCTGTGAAAAAAGGAAACAGTTGCATACTAGGTAGCTGAAGGTTTGAACACTGATGGGTTGGGTGATTACCTGAACAGAAACCACATTTAGGCTGATTGGTGCATTGATTTGTAGGGTGAGAGTTGTAGCATTGACACTTTTCGCAACGAATAGGCATGGGTGGTGGACTGCGTGATGGTTCGACTCTATGGTGTTTACGATATATGAATGCTCCCAAGGTAAGTAAATCGTTAATTGTTTCCTGCGAAGTAGTTAGAACACGTAATAGATATGTGGGACCGGCATTGCATTTGATGCGAATAATGCGTGTGAATTCGTATGTTTCTTGGCGCAGTTCGTCAGTGATTTCTTCTTCAGTCCAGGTAGGGTCGACACCGCGCATCACTACGGAGAGCATCGGAGGTTTTCGTGGAGGTGGATCTTGTTTCGTGCGTTGTGAAGTTAGATTTATCATGGTGGCTGATTTACCAAAGATTTCCATCCTGTGTTTATCTCGAATGTATGTTGCAAGGTTTGCATCTGGTGATTTAATTATCATACCGTTCCGTGTGGGAATGATTTGAGCTATGGTCTTACGAGGTACATATTTGCAAAACTGAGTAAGAATTTGTTTCGAGTTCTGAAATTTAGTATCGTACTTGCTTAACAGAAATGAATATGCATTTTCCTGAGAGATTGAGGCTGAGTCTTCAATAGTCATTTGATCAGATTCGTTGTCACTAGCGTTCGTTTGGACGTGTTGTTTCTTAGTTGGTGGTGAGTTACTTCGTTTCCTATCTATGGGTGTGACCGGAGTACGAGACCGAGAACGAGATGTCGCTGTATTGTCTTGCCGTGATTTTCTGCCAGTAACTGTTCGCCATGAGCCGGGTGTTGGAACCGTTTGGGGAAGTCCTGGGTGTTTTCCGTGCGCCATATTATCAATCAGTCCAAGGGCCGAAGCCCGTGAAAGAAGGAGAGAGAAAAAGATAATCAAAATGGCTGATGAAATGATCAGTCTTTGTGCAATGACTGCTGTCTCCAGCTAACTTCACCCTCCGACAATGAAAATTGTCGTCGATCCTAATGAGATCGTACGCGCAGTGTTCTCGCTTGTGCATATTGCTTCACAAGGTCCTCGATACTGCACTAACAACTCCCAGTTAGGTTAGGTTTAGTTATGCGTACGATTTTTTTTTCCTAGCCGCAGCTAGGACCCATCAGAGGGCTGTACCCTCTATTTAGGGAAGGGAATTTATGGTAGAGGGGAGTTTTGGGGAAGGGAGATGGTCTAAGGGGAGTATGGGATCTGGTAACTTTTGTTTCTGAATTCATCTTTATTTACTTTATCTTTGGTGGACATTATGAGTTTTCCTCATAATCATTTCATAAGGTAAGTGTCATTATCTTTAATATCAATGTTTTATTATTATTAGCTCAAGTGTTGTTTGATGAGGGGAGATGAGATAGTGATATGGATATGAAGTGCAATTATCACAACACAACACAACATTTAGGAATGTTAATGGACAGATGCTTGGTTATCTTCTTGTCCAGGGGTTGCTCTGGACATGATGTTGACAAGTGAGCCCTGTTAGTCCTTAATGATTACAGTGCAACGGATGAAGGTGAGAGATAATGCGGAATGAGTAAAGCCTTGTGTTCTTGGATGAGAGCTGTGTCCGGATGATCTGGTGGTATGACATAGTGGTATATGGCAAAGAGTAAAGATAAAGGTGTTTGTGAGTGTCTAGGTGGTGTAGCCATGGTGGTATGTGAGTTGATGACGTCTAGAAGAAGTGGATGTTGTTGTTCGAGGTGTTTTGCAATGTATTTTTGTCGTACTGTTTCAAGATATAAAAGGAGATGTGGAAACGTGATTCTCTCGTATAGCTCTTGTGTAGGGCTTGGTAATTTCACACGGAAAGCGATTCGAAGTGCATGTCGTTCAAGTATTTGTAATTTTTTATAGATAGTCGGTGATGCAGCGATCCATGCTGTAAATCCGTACGTGAGAACTGGACGTAAAAAGACTTTGTATGTATTGATGATGATGTTTGCATTTAGTCCCCAGGTCGTACCAGTTAAGCGTTTTAGTAGGTTTAGTCTATTGGTGGCTTTTGTTACTATTTTCTGTAGATATGGACGCCAGGTTAGTTGGTGGTCGAGTATAAGTCCAAGATAGGTTACCTGTTTAGTCGGGCTGATGGGTTGATGTTGAACAGTGAGGGCAAGACGAGTTGGATTGCGACGGATACGGGTTTTGCGTTTGGGTTTAAGGAAGATAATGGCTTGTGTTTTATGAGAGTTTATAGTGAGACCCCACTTACTGCACCACGAGGTAAATGTGCTTATTGCAGTGTTCATTGTACGGTTGATGTGTTGTATGGTAGGGCTAATGGCTAGAAATGCGGTATCATCTGCGTACTGAAACATATGTATATTTGGCGGCAGGGGAGGAATATCGGCTACAAATAAAAGATACAAAAGCGGAGAATGTGCGGAACCTTGAGGAACTCCACAATGTAAGAATATAGGATGGGAAAGGCTCGTGTTGATACTGATGTATGCTATACGATTGGAGATGAAGTTAAAGACGAATCGGATAATAGTGATTGGAAGATGGAAGAATTGAAGTTTGTATATGAGAGCTTTATGCCAGACTTTATCAAAAGCTTTTTCCAGATAGAACAGAACTAAGCAGGATGGAAGTGAAGTGTTATAATGGTTAGTGATAGTATTAGTAAGTCGAAGAAGTTGATCATTGATACTATAAAATACCGGATTTTTTCTAGTGTTTTACTGTATACGGATGTAAGTTGGATTGGTCTATAGGAAGATACAGCTTCTGGTGTTTTTATTGGTTTTGGGAACATAAGAGTTTTAGATATTTTCCAGGTAGGTGGGAAGTATCCGGTGCGAAGGATGAATGTAAAGATCGAGGCAAGGAGTTGTAGGAATAAAGGAGGTGCTTCTTTGAGATGGCGGTATGTTATGCGGTCGATCCCAGGTGCAGTAGTGCGTTTGCGTGCGATGGTGGTAGTAATGTCGTCCACAGTGATTGGGGCAGTAAGCGGGTGTTCTCGGAGAGGGTGGTTTGGATTAGGCTGTAGGAGTGGAGAGGATATATTGAGTCTTTCTGCTGGATGAAGGCGAAATGGGTTGAAGGGAATAGTGGGTGTAAATATGTCTTGAAGATAGTCGGCAAAAGTGTCGGCTTTTTCAGTGTCTGAGTGGAGCGCTTCGTTATTATGAATTAATGGGTATGTGGTTTTGCTATATTTGCCAGTGAGTGCGTTAAATCGTTTCCAATACTTTGTGGGGTGTGAGATATCCGCGAGTTGGTTACAAGTTTTTACCCATTGTCTTAGTTTGTAAGCTTTTATGTAATTGTGGACTGTACGTTGTAATTGTCGGTGAAGGCGAAGTGATTCTGGGTTTCTGGTACGTTGATAGTCTCTATAGAAAGATCGGGAGCGGCGTATTAATGGTAAGTATTGTGGTGGCAGTTTAGGTTGGTAAGGATGGATATTACTGGTAGGAATGTGCTGATCTGATGCTGTTTGTAATGTTGTGGTAAGTATGTTCAAGGTGGAATAAAGTTCTTCTTCGGTGGTGGGAGGTGGAACGTTTGCGAGTTTGGTATTTATGGTTGTGCGATATCCATTCCAGTCTGCTTTATCGAAGCGTAGTGTTGGCCGGAGAACTATGTTGGAGGTTTGCGGCTGATGTTGGTGCTGTAATGTGAGTTTAATCGGCACATGATCGCTTCCTAAGGGATCAAGAACATTTAGAGTGCAATGGATGGAGATGTTAGCAGATGTAGTTACAATGTCAGGAGTAGTATTAGATATTGGTCTGGTTGGCTTTGGAAGTTGATGGATCGTTCCAAAGGTTAGTTGCTGAATGAAGTTGTTGAAGTTTGCTTTCTCTCTGTCTGATCTACTATGTATATTGATATCGGTCATAATAATATATGTACGGAAGTTATTGTCGATGTATGTGAAGAAAGACATAGGTATAGGATGGCCTGGTCATATATAGATCGTAGCGATGGTGATATATAATTGTTTGAAGTATAGGGTAGTGATTAGGAACTCAGGAAGGTTTGGAATATTTGTGATATGTTCTCTATAGGCGACATGAGGTGTAAAGCCTATTTCTACGCCACCATTTGCACGCATTGTTGGAATTTTACTATCTTGTCGAAGTGTATGGTAGCATGCGATTTTGCATGGTTGTTTTGGTTTGAGATGTGTTTCATTAAGAATGAACGTGTTGACGTTTTCTTCAAGTAGGAGTTGTTCGAATAGAGGTTTATGGGCTGGTAATGATCGAATGTTCAGAAATAGAAATATTAAAGTCATAATATGGAACATGCGTGGATGGTTGCTTTGTGAGTGTTTAGACTTCTGTTTCGAGAGCATAGGCATGAAAATGTGCATATGGTCCGGAGTAGGTTGCTGTGAAATTAACGTGGAGTATAGTTTTGGCAGCGTATTGGATCTGTTGGAGAATATGTTTACGTTGGAATGGATGAATGTTTTGTAGCGTTATGGTGAGGAATGCAAGAAGTTGATCTATTGTGATTGATTGGAAAACTGATGTAACTGGAGCGTTGGTAGGATTTTGTGTATCTGGTGGTCGAATTGGTACAATAAGTTCAGGTTTATCTGGTTCAGCAGGTGGCCGTGCTTTACATTTATAGCTAAATGTGTGGTGAGCATCTCCACATGTGGTACACTTTGGTGGTTTTTGAAGATTTGGACAGGATTTAGTGCTATGTGGTCCGGTGCAAAATCCACATTTGGTTTCGTTACTGCAGTTGGCTGTATGGTGATGGTTATATGTTTGGCATTTTTCACATCTAACTGGTAACGGTGCAGGTGTATGCGATGGCTCCACGCGGTAGCGCTTCTTATATATGTACGCTCCATTAGAAAGTAGGTCGTCAATGGTATCCTGTCTATCTGTTAATACTCGGATCATGTATGTCAACCCTCCCTGCTTGTTCTTGATACGTATGCATTTGATGATATTATGTCCCTCGAGTTAGTTCACTTTCTACTTCTTCATCGGTTAGGAAAGGTTCGGCACCGCGGATGACAACTGAGAGTGTGGGTGACTTACGAGGTGGTGGAGGTAGCCGTGTAGGTTTGTTTCCTAAACGTGTCATGGATGCTGTTTTTCCAAAGATTTCAAAACTGTGCTTATCTCGGATTTTGTTAGCTAAATTTGAGTCGGTTGATTGTACAATGATGCCATTCCTGTTTGGGATGAGTCGTATGATTGTGTCACGATTCACGTATTTAATGAACTGTTGGAGAAGGATTTTAGTATTTTGATATTTAGAATCAAAGTTGGTCAGAAGGAACGAATATGATGGTGGTTTTCTAGCTGCTGTCAATTCAGGAAAATCTTGATGGTTAGTGAAGTCCATTGTTCGATCATTATCGGATTCGGAGCCACTGACTGTACGGCTTTTCTTAGTTGGAGAAGATCCGGTTGTAGCGCGTTCTGATCTGGTAGCCGGTGAACGTGATCGTGAGCGATTGTACGAGATGTCTTCTAGGCTGCGTTGCTGTTTGTGTGTTCGTCCTAAAGTTGAATACGGTGGTGGTCCTGGAACAGTTTGTGGAAGATTACGATGTTGTCCTAGTTGCTGTTGTTGGTGAGGATCGGACATGTCAATGCTGTATGGCCTGAGCCCTAAGTTTTTCGAAGAAGCTGGTCAGTTAGTGATGTGATGTTGCCTGACTACAGATGAGGAGATGATCAGTCTTTGTGCAATGACTGCTTCTCACACTAACTTATACCCTCCGACACTGTAAAGATGCCGTCAGGCCCAATGCGGTCGTATATGTACTTTTCTCGCCTGTGCGTATACTACTCAGGGTCCTCGTTAGTACATTAACAAGCCACAGTTAGGCTAGGTTAAGTTATGCGTACGATTTTATAGTTTCCTTATTCATAGCTGCTCAGTTGTAAGACACCTTTGGAGGCGTTGCAGTTTAAATAGAAAAAAATCGTAAAAGAAACTAAACTTGATCGTAATAGCTTCGTTCAGACTAAAGTGGTAGTTCAAAGCAATGTAACTCTGAAAGCACTTTTGTTTGTTGCAATCGGAGACTTGCAAGCTTTTTGGTGATAGCGTTTCCCTGCCATTATCAAACTCGAATAACTTTATATTCTGTTGTGATAAAATTTTAAAATACCAGATTCCTGTTATTTCTTAGCTCTAGGAGTTTCTCGTTTAAAATTACTCGGAAATTAATGAATGTTTGTGGTTCAATTAAAAGGCAAAAGTTTTCTTTCATGCTTTGCTACAGCCTACATGTAGCAATGTCGGTTACAGTCAGAGTCGCTAATGCTTTACAGCAAGTCAAGCCAAGCCAAATAACTTTTCGCGCTCCTTTTTTCCGCTGATCACTAATTCATTGACTTTTTTTTTCGTAAAAGAGTGTTTCAATAAGTTTACTATTAACGGCTTCCGCTTCTAATATTGATAGTGTCGCACAAGGACGTTGATCCCGGGGCAGGGTGCCCCTGCCCCCCCCCAATTGAAATTGGTCCCTCTAATGGGGGCCTCAAAATGCTAAGTTCAAGTAGGTTCTCCTGTTTCTACAGTACATGGTCATTCGTTTTCCCCTTCTACTAATGCGTATCTCCCTGTGGCAAATACATTTCATTCATAAATCCCACATCTGAATGGGGCCCCCCAAGTTACTCAGAATTCGGTGCCCTTGATATCTCAAAAGTATCTGTTACGATATCATAAAGAAATACTGTATCTCAATAAGAAACCGTACAAGTCAAAAACCGTACCTACCCATGAAGTAAAACCACCAACAAGATAAACCTAAATTGAAATGAACAAAAAAAAAAATATATCGTTCCTAAATACAAATCAGTTTTGAACTTTACAAGATGGGTTAAAATAAGATGAAAAGAAAAAACTCTCTAAATTTAAATTTGCTTCACTATCATGTCAAAGGCTCCTGTGAATGACTGGTAACGCTGCCTGTATTGTAATCAAAGGATCCCGGGTTCGACTCTCTTTGGGGCAAAAGTGGCTAGTAGACCACGAAAAACTGTAACTCCCGTCCTTGGGACCTCATCTTCATCCGATTGAAGGCACCTGCATAGCATGGCATGCAATCTTATGACAAGCTTGATTTACAGTTGACTTTTGCTTTTTCAGTTAAGTGTGATGAAACAAGCTTGATTCAACTTTGAAACTGACTGTAATAAGTTAACTTAATATTGTACGTTTAATTCAAGCTGGACATACACTGTTGTCTTCAGGTATTATCGTGATTCCCCTTGACTTTGGCTTGTGTACTTATGTTTGATATAACAAGCTTGATTTAAATTTAAAATTGAAAATACGAAGTTCACTGCTGAAAATGTTCCCTTGATGCGCCCCCGCTCTGCTCCCTAAAGACGCAACCCCCCTCCCCTGCACACCTCGCTGTCGCTCGGTATAGGCCTACATCCTGCCATGATGGGTTTACATACATCGTAGATTTTAGAATTTATAATTACTCTTTTAAAATTATAAACTTTTATTAAATTTCCTGTTGTGTATTTACATAAAAAACGAAAAATAATTTTAAAAAATGTTAAAAGGCGACGCCAGGGTTCGAACCCGGTACCTTTAGATCAGCTTCCCGACGCTTTAACCACAAGACCACTCTGCAACTGCTAAGTTGAGCGCTCCTCGCTATTTACAGATAGTTAAAGATGCGCGAGAGTGGACTATTCGTGCCGGAAGTGTTTCCAATATGGCTGCCAAGCCGTGCAGGTAGATCTAAAAAAAATCTTGCGCGGAAACTGGCATCAACCAAGTTCACTTACCCCGAGCCCCAGATAGGCTTTCACTGCCCACATTTATCTCTGATATTACAGCAAACTAAGCCGACGTATTCGTAAAACTTTGGTAAACTTTATTTTTATATGGGCCAGTCTAGTAACTTTGAAATTCAGCCCGTCACGATTTTTCTTCCGGGACCTTCGAGCCGATGTTCTACCGCCACAGACTGCTCAGCCACCCGGTCTGCTCGATGTGTTCGTGTGGGGTGGGTTAAGGTACCAACCATGCCAGCGACGTGATGCTCTCGGGTTCGAATCCCGGCTGGTGCGTGAATATTTGGGAATTTTAGAAACTTAACAAGTAATAGACTCGAGACGGGCTGAAGTCAGTTACTATATTGGCCCTAAAATACAAAATGTAATTACTTCAAACTATTTTCTTTTCCTAGTGAAACGCCAAGTTTTGCGATCACATAGTTGTCCGTTAGATGGAAGCAGAAAAGTATTTTTCTTGAAGCTCTCCATTACCCGTTTAATCTACAAAAATAAACTAAAGCTTATCCACATATCGTTTAAGCATTACACTTTGCTTTTGCACTTTGTGATTAAAGTTAGCTTTTTATGTCACTTGAAGCATCCTTGTCTTGAGATTACAATACCTACATATTATTTCTGAGGCAAGTGCTACAAAAAGGAAAAAACCCGCAATGGTGATCATAACTTAACCTGGCCTAACTGTGGTTAGTTAACCTGTGTACGAGGACCTTGTGTTGAAACACGCACGAGTGAGACAAACAGGTGTACGATCACATTGAGATCGATGGCTTTTCTCAGAGTCGGAGGGTGCAAGTTAGATGGAGACAACTTTTGCAGTCATTGCACAGAGACTGATCACCCATCATCATTCTAACTGTAGGTTTATCGTGAAGTACACTGCATATCTATTAACGCTTCTGGGGCCTCTGGCCCTCATTCTTCTCATCATTATGGCGGATCAAGGCCAACATCTACAGCACCGATTACCAGCACAGGTACCAGGACCACCACCATATTCAACATTAATCAACAGAAAATAACGGAACATTGAAGCAGCATCACGGTCACGCTCACCTCATACCGACAACTCAGGACGACAATCACCACCGTTCAAGAAGATACACACGATCAGTGAATCAGAATCAGACATAGAGCATAGAATGGACATCAACGATCATCAGCAATTTCCGGAACTTTCTCCAAAACATTCTTTTCTTCTGACGAACCTTGACGAAAAATACAGGAATCCAAAGCTTCTCTTTCAACAGCTTAATAAGTACTTCAGTCGAGACATCATCAGTCGCATTATGCCGACAAGGAACGGCATGATTATCCAATCAATTGATCCGGACATTGCCACAAAAATACGCAACAAACACAGTTTAGAAGTCTTCGGTCAATCAGCCAACTTAACACGTCTAAATAACATACCACCAAAGCAACCACTACCACCTCGTTGCCAACCTACACTTTCAGTCGTCATCAGAGGAGTGGAACCCACTATCACCGACAGTGAAGTAGAATCAGAACTCAAACTTATAGGCTATTCCATAATCAAATGCATTCGCATCAAATCCAGAACCGGCGAGGCTAGCTTCATGGTGCGTGCATCACAAATCATCAAAAAACCATCCATGATCTCTTATCAAATGGCGCTCCCATCTATATAAAGCATTGCCGTGTTGAGCCTTCACATTCATCACCACCGCTTCCGATTGGATGCGAAAAATGTCAAACGTACAACGATCATCCTACTTCTAAATTCACCAACAACATCAAATGTGGTTTCTGTTCAGTCACCTCACCAAATCATGCACCAACATACAAAGACCTCCGAAATGCACAACCTGTGGTGAAGCACATCCCACCTTTAGTTACAAATGTAAAGCAGGACCGACAGCTGAACCTACAAAACCTGAACTCATCGTTCCCATCCGCACAACTGAAACTCCAGCACAAACTACCAGACCAGTCACTTCAATCTACCAACCGATCACCATTGATCAAGTTCTTGCTTTCATCACTGTTACTCTTCAAAATATCCATCCATTTCAACGCCATCACATCCTTCAACAAATCCAATACGCAGCCAGATCAACCTTAAATGTCAACTTCAATGCAACCTATTCCGGCCCTTACGTTCATTTTCATGGCAGGGCTTTGGAGACAGAAGTGTAAACAAATCTCAACATCTCATCATTTGATCATGATTATTATGGCTGTGACGTTTTTGTTCCTAAACATCCGCTCTCTCACCTCCCATCAACCGCTCTTCACACAACTTCTTCTCGAAGAACACGTCAATACATTAATGCTTAATTAAACTCATCTCACCTCGAAACACAACTGTAAAATACCAGGATATACCCTCTTACGTTGTGACAGTACCATACCAGCCCTCCGAGCAAATGGTGGAGTAGCAATAGGTTTTCCTCCATACATACAACACCAAGCTAACCTTCCTAACCTTCCAGAACATCTCATCACCACCATCTATTACAAAAGTATCTACATCACCCTAGCGACCATATACATAAGGCCCGGCCACAATATTCCGACAACGTTTTTCACATATATTTCCAACAACTTTCGTCACTATATCATCATGGCCGATGTTAACATTCACAGTCGCACAGCTAGAGAAAAAACAGACTTTCAAGATCTTATAGAATTACAAACAACCGGAACCATTCATCATATTTCAAAACCCACCCGACCTATTTCCAATACCAATCCCGACGTCATCATCACTTCCACATTATTAGCCGCACGCAGCCACATATAAGTTTTAGACCCTATTGGTAGTGACCATGTTCCAGTGAAACTGACGATCCAAACTCATCACCGTATCGATCACACATCACAGCCACCTCCACGAACTGTACTTCGTTTCGACAAAGCCGACTGGGATGGATATAGAAACTCTGTACAAACTTATAACACCTCCATCAACTGAACATGAACTATACACTGCTCTTGACAACATCCATAATGTAATTCATCAAGCTTCTAAAAAAGCACATCCCAACTAGCAGGTCATACCCTCATCGTCCAAACTTACCTCCGCAATATTTACCATTAATAAATCGTTCTCGAACACTTTTTCGCGACATTCAACGCACAGGCAACCCTGAATCTGTCCGTCTTCATCGACAATATCAACGTACAACTCATAACTACATTAAGGCATATAAACATCGACAATGGGTAAAGACTTGCAAAACATTAGCTGAGACCAACCATCCTACCAAGTATTGGAAGCGCTTTAATTCACTAACCGGTAAATACAGTAAATCATCCTACCCACTCATCTAAGAAGAACACTCCCTTCACTCTGACGAAGACAAAGCTAACGCATTCGCTAATTAGCTACAAACCATCTTTACTCCACATATTCCATTCAATCCATGCCAACCACATCCTTCTGACCGTCTTAATTTATCATCACCTCATCTACAACCTAGCATAGATCACCCACTTCCAGAACACCCACTTACTGCACCTATCACCACCGATGAAATCATCCAAGCCATCGCCCGCAAACGCAATACCGCTCCTGGAATAGACCAAATAACCTACCGTCATCTCAAGGAAGCTCCTATTAACTTAATCCATCTCCTCGCCACAATATTTACCTTCATCCTCCGCACTGGATATATCCCACCCGAATGGAAAACATGTAAAACATTAATGTTTCCCAAACCTCAAAAACCACCTCATGAAGTCTCCTCATACCGCCCCATACAACTAAGATCTACCTTCAGTAAAACTCTAGAGAAAATCTTGGTTAAACGACTCCACACTCGCCTAGATCATTACAATCATCTTCCCCTCCATCAAGCTCGTTTCCGTCCATCATTCAGTATAAACGATCAACTTCTCAGACTTGCAAATGAGTAGCCCAGGTGCAAAGGCGGCTAAATCGATGTTCGGGAAAAGAGCAAAAACTTACGGCAGATCTCACAGCAAAGTTAGAATGGCGCCTTTTTTTTAAAAAAAAAAGAAAAAAATATCGGTTTAGTGAATGAAAGGCTGTATAATCCTACTTCAACCATTTAATTAATATTTTATTTCAAATGTTGTGGGTAGCCCGTTTTGCAGCCTAACGGGTGAGTTGATCCATTTTGCAACCGCATCGGCGACCATGATGGAAGTGCAATCGGTTGCATAACCGGCTATATCCGTCATTCGGGTGCATATCTGGCCATGTCGAGAAGCGGCGAAGATGATTTGAAGTCACACCCTGCTAAAGACCGCAGTTCTTAAAAAAGTAAAACGTGTGGCAGGACGAAGATAAAATAAAAATAATGCGTCATTCATCATGAAAACGACGACTTGGCCCGTTCTGCAACCGTACTCTTGTCGGTGACCATGAGTCCGTAAGACTTGGTCTCTTTTGCAACCGATTACGAATTTGGCCGGTTTTGCAGCCTAACGCGTTGAAGACTAGGCCGCCTTTGCACCCACGCGAGATTATCAAACTGCATTTTAAGTGGCTTTGGGCCGTTTTGGGGACCTAATAAATACACCATTCGATAGCCAGTTAAAACCACTACCAAATAGTGCTTCTAACTCATTTTTCATTTTTTTGTCACTTGACCGCGTTTGCATCTGGGCTACTCAAATATGATCATTAACCATTACAACGCATCACAACCCTCGTATTTAATCCATTTCGACCCAGAAAAAGCTTTCGATCGCGTTTGGCACCAGGCTCTTATCTACAAACTCCAAGCTTTCAGACTATCCGTCACATACCTACGATTTATTTTCCACTTCCTTACCAACCGTTTAGCCTACATCAACATTAACTCTGCTATCTCTCACCCTATCTTCCTACACTGCGGAGTACCACAAGGTTCCTCCCTATCCCCACTTTTATACCTTCTTTTTGTTGCAGATTTTCCACCCTTACCACCCAACATCCATCTTTTTCATTTCCCCGATGACACTGCCTTTCTTGCCCTTAGCCACTCCATGCAACATACCAATCGCACACTCACCGAGGCAATCAACACTTTCACCACATGGTGCAGTAAGTAAGTGGAGGCTCACCATAAATTCTCGCAATACTCAAGCCATTGTCTTCATTACACCTAGACGCAGATCAAGAGTTCGAAGAAATCCCAATCGAATATTCAAGTCTCACATGAGCTCGTTATTCCATGTAAACAAGTAACATACCAATGCATAACCTTCGACCACCATCTCACATGGCGACCTCATTTACAGAAAATCATTTCAAAAGCAACCAATCGCCTAAATCTTCTGAAACGTCTCACAGGTACCACCTGGGGTCTAAAGCCAGCAACTATCATCAACACGTATAAAGCTTTCCTCCGCCCAGTCTTTACCTATGGGTTCCCTGCATGGATTTCAGCAGACATCAAATTCTATAAGAAACTTCAAATACTTGAAAGACATGCCCTCAGAATTGCATACCGGGTAAAACTTCCTAGTCCTACTCATGAACTATATGAATTAATTACATTCCCCCATTTGCTACTACACCTAGAGAAACTACGGACCAAATACATCACACGCAGATATGAAGAAAACCACCCACTCCTGCATGACATTATTCAGAATCACGAGACTCATCCTATTCGAAATACATACGTTCATCCACCACTTTCCCTCTTATTCACTCTCTACCATTACACGTTACCACCCAACCATCCTGACATTGCATTTCTATCAGCTTTTCATAAACCAGACATGCCTCACCATGTAGCATCCTCATATATTGCACAGTAATCATCAGTGTACTAACAGGGCCTCACCTGTCTCCATCTAAGTTCAGAGAAGCCCCTGAACAAGAAGATTCACAAGCATCTGTCCTTAGTGTCATCACCGTGTTGTGGCGTCTTACTGCACCTCACTCTCATTCTTCATATCCAAGTCCCATGACACCCAAGTTATGATTATGAGCAAAAGCTCATAATGTCCAATATGAGTAAATAAGATGAGTATAAAGATAAGTAAATAAAGAGTTAATAAAGATGAAAAGAATAAAGACATAAACCAATAAATTAAAATCCCATAGCCCACCTTACATTCCCTAAAATTCCATAATACCAAAACTTCCCTTCCCAAATAGAGGATGTAGTCCTTTGGGGGAGGCTAGCAATACGCTAGCAAAAAAAAAGAGACAATGGTGATCATTTAATGCTCTAGGTAAGCGAACATGGTCGATTATTTTTTCAGAGGAATTAGTTGTTTTATAATGAAACCTCTTTATCTCACCACCAAAAGAATAAGGTAAATTTATCAATTTGTTTTGTTGACTTGACATACAAATTTAAATCTTTCTCTTCTTGATTGGAGCAACATCTCTCGTCATAAGAGCTGAAAGTTACGTAAAGTTATAACAATTATTTTAAAATCCTATCAAAGGTTTATTTAGTAATCTGTCCTCTCGAGGTTTCCTGAAGCAGCAAATTATTGTAAGGTTTTCTTAATTTATATTTTCTAATTGCCATGCTACTGGTAAAAGTGTCCGCAAGTTAATTGTAAGATAGCTTTCTCCTTGAACCTAATGGTGACTTCACACTAATGGCTGCTTTCCTTGTGATTTGGGTGAATAGCCAACACGCGTTCTAAATGTAACACGTGTTCCATTTCGACCCTAATAGCAAGCAACTCAAGCGTTCATTAGAATCATCCTTAAGTCATGTTATCTTGTGTGAATTGAACACACTCGGGGAAAGCAATATTAGTAACCTTCCCGAATTCACTGCAATCCCATTATGATTGTTACGCATTCCAAACCGTGGGGAAGTCGGTGGCCGGTTGGCTTAGTGAATACCATGGTTTGGCTTCTACCCAGGTTTCTATTCTCAGCCAGTGCAATTTCTGTTACAACTAGTGTTGCCACCATATTTTAGGTAAAATTTATGAGTCTCGTATTATCAGCGGTTGTCCCGTATTCACACATATATTTTCAAACAAGTTAATTAGCCCCGTCACCGGGAAAACATACACTTTTCGATTGAAAGTGAATAGGCGTAACTCGTAGAAGAACCCAACAATAGAATTATTTTTTTGATTTCAATCTGAAGAACGACTGATAAGAAATTAGTGCCATAGAACGGCACCCTTATATATACAGGGTGTTCCGTAATTCCTATGAGTGTTTGGGAGTTGAAAGTAGACATCAAAACAAAGAAAAAACTATATGAATTGAGTCCAGCCACATTTTGCACAATGATTCTCGGCTTAATACTATTAGTATCATTTGTTACTCACACAGATCAATAATAAGACTACGTTTTGTACTGCTTTTTCGTGTTTCACATGTACGTAGAACCCTCCGCAAACCAACTATTTTTCATGTGACATTTCAAAAACGTTATAAACTTGCAACTTGTTTACTGGTAGTTATGCAAGCACTAATCGCAACCCCACAATTCTCCATATATTTGATTCTGTTTGCACTATCGAAGTGGCACAGACGAATTCTACTTTAATATTACATCCTCGTTCCTTTCCAGCTCATTTTCACCGATCTTTATTTGCAGACATTAGCGGGAATCCCTCACTTCCTTCGGGGAATCCCTTGCGCACTTGTTCTGGAGTTTTGATTTTGCTATTTTTGGATACAACGCATATGACTTCCTTTATGAAATTCCACGCCGACTGTGTCACGGCCATTCGTCTTTGTGCTATAGCGTCTCAAAGTTCCGTGCCGCTAAATTTCCCACGCCCATAACTCGTAAAGGACGCCGCTTTGCGATTTGTGACCATATAGTTTTTTGTTTGTTTTGATGTCTACTTTCAACTCCCAAACGCTGTCATAGGAATTACGGAACACCCTGTATATATATATATACATATACTTTCTTTGTTTTGGAAGCTAAAGGTCACTTCGGAGGAAAGAATGGATGTGATTTTCGACTCCTCGTTGTTTGTTTAGTAAAATTAATTGGCTACGCCAAGCTTGCCAAACAAAACCTTCCATTTTTTTTAGGTAGGACATACTAGTTCTTGCATATTGAATTTCTCTCAATCTCAAGAACGAATATAAATTAACAAATAAACCGTCATTTACTCTCTTCGAACTGTTTACTATGCATACTGGCGAGAATACTCAGTTCACATCTCCAGGCCTAAATCACAGCTAAAACCGGGTAACGTTTGGTCACTAGGTGGCCCGGGAACCAGGTTCAAAAAGTGAACTGAATGACCCTGTTTGGGAAATATAATTCACTGGAAATTTTCAACGTCTTACTTTTCGTGCTCCGAGGGTCCTGGCCAGCCCTGGAAGAAACACTGTTCAAACTCAAGGAACAAAAAATTAAAATTCTTCTTTGTCCTCCGGGTCACAGGGTTAGAAGCTCAGACCCAGTTCAAACCGACCCGAATGACCCGTTTTAGCTCTGGCCCCAATATAAGACCTGAGTTTCGGTCAAAGCCAAAGTTGCCTAAAGGTCATAGATCAAATTCGATTCGATAAGACCTGAGGACGTGGATATAATACTTGCGCCTCCTGTTTGCTCTAGTTGATAACGCACTACAAAAAAGTGTTAATTCAACATTTTCCACCACTATTTTTGGAGTGTGAGCATTCGCAAGCAAGACGTTTTGTGTGTCCTTGATTATTATGGAAGTTTAAAATTGTGCGAGGCGACACATAATGGTACAAAAGTAACTAATTACTTCCATTTTAGGTTATTCCAGGTTTGTCCCGTATTTTTTAAGTATTATCCAGTATTTTTTGCCACGCGTCCCATAATTTATTTATCAAAAGATGGCAACCCTATTTACCACGCAACTTTTTCTTTCTTTCCTCTTTTCAATAATTGCTACGTTTTTCTTCCTTTTACATGCATTTCACGGACAGAGGTTAGAAGATCAGTTTAGATGTTCTTTTCGTTATCCCTGTCTTACAAACTTCATGGACATAAGTCAGGATAAGTCAGGTTAGATATTTAATTCATTATAATATGGATCCACATCACGTTTAACACAAGAAACAGTAAGACCGAACTTTCATACAGACGATAGCCGTGTGTCTTGCTTGTGATTTGCCTGAAGAGTCTATGGTTAAGCACGTGTTCTACGTAACACAAGTTTCTATTGGCTACACATAAAAATCACAAGTAAAGCATGCGTCGAGCCCCTACAAAAAAAAGCGCTGTGCTAGCACAATCGCTGACTCTCAGTTGGGAATTTTACTCCCCGAGAACGTTGTGCCTGAACATATTTGCCAGGACTGTCCGGAGACAGCGACAATCCTCGATCGTTTCCTGCCTATCGTTGAGGTAATATGCAGAGAACTCGTCATCGTTCTTGCGGCATTGATCCCGAAACGGGTGAAAGTGATTAATAAACAGAAACAAAATTATATAATGTTAGTCCTCTTCATTCTTAGGACCCATCGTTTGGCTACAATCCCACCTTGACTTTGTAGTTTTCGTTATTTTAAATATCGTTCTTTTGAGTGTTTCCTTGTCGTGAACAATAGATATTCGAGAAATAGCTCAAACTATGAATGATTTTTATGTACACTTGTATTTTTTCTATACTACGAATTCTTAATCGGAAATAACTTCGGAAGCACATGTGGGTAGAGGTGGAGGGGCTCTTTCTATACTTTGTATTGCGTCAGCCAAGGCCTATGTTGATAAAGGATTCCATCTCCGCAATTTGCTTTTGTAACAGAACAAAACATGGAAAAACCTCTGTCAGGATGTTTAGCCACTGATATTGATTATTTATCATGTAGACAAGCTGTTTTTATTCACTTCGAGCAATTGCGGGAGTCTAGCAATTATTTAGTCTATGCCCTAACATTTAGTTTTTCTTTAGCTTATATTTATGGATTGGATAGACACCTTTAAGGCTAAGACTGTCACATACCGTTCCTTATACATGTCACAGCTTATTCGTAACTGTATGTCTGCTCCTTAAATATAAATGAAAAAACTGAATGCTAGTTTTTATTCAACTGCTACAAAAGTACTGCACGGAAAAGATAATTTGCAGAAAATTGATATTTAAAATGTGCACGAAATTTAAATGCATTTGTGGATCAAAGACGAAGCTAAATTCAATTTCAAACCTGTTGTTATTATCCAAGACGTAAGATAAAGGCACAGAGTTCTCGTCACTGCTCCAGTGGTTGTCATGTTTTAACTAAACATGTAAAAATGAGAAAACCGTTCATCGTTTGGTGGCAAAAAGAGACCAAGTTAGCAGTCATAATCGTTCGTAACCGGCACCATTAATATGCTTATTGCGTTACTTCGTTTAGTACAAATGTCTTGTGTTTGGGCGCCAAGTTTGTGTTTCCTGCTATTTCCATGGTTTGGTTACTAAGAAGAGTTAACCAAGTGGGCATTAAAAAATAAGCATTGCAGTTTTACGTAAAAGTACCTGTTGCTTACATGTACATAAAATGCCTATTTAATGATCAAATTAAATATCAGATTATAAGTTTGCGTGCCTTAACTGCCTCTTTCTCTGTTTTGCGTGATGACGACTACTGGTGTAAATCAAACATACTTTGTACCAAAGTTCGTCACGGGTGGCAATTACCAGTGAACAATTGCTACCAGAAAGTGATAAATTTAATTTAATATGATGTTAAATTTATAAAAAAAAAATCATAGGTATAGCCTCAATCCTTCAAGTAGTCGTCAGTAAAATTCAAAATTCAAATTCCAAAGTTTTCCACCGGAAGCCAACTCAGTTTTTTTTTTAAGAATTTCTGAGAACCATCTAGCAACAAACCGTCTCTGCCCCTTTCTTTTCAGGCACGCTTTATTTTGACAGGCATTGATGTGACGACTGTAGAGGAACAGCAAAATTTGGGGTGTTGACTACTGGAGCAAAATTAGGGTTGTAAAGAAACGTAATTCTATCACTGTAATGCAAATTACCGGACAGATTTATGCTATTACATTATCGCACGAGACCTGAAGTTGCTAATGAAGTGAAAAATGTAGGTTGTAGTACACGTAATTCATAGAAAGCACTTCCTGCAAACACTTCAAGGATACCTTCACACGCCGGGAACTGGTTCCCTTACCTTTTCTAAGAACGAAACGCGTTTATTTTTTTTCTTTCGCATTCACATTTGTAGGAGCTATTTAGTTCTCTGTGTTCCCCGTCAAATTTGATTTTTGTAAGATATTACCTTTTTGCATCTGACGATTCTCAATTGATAAAATCGTTCTTATAAAATATTTAACATGGTGAAATATAACGAAAATATGGTACTACCATATATTTAAAGAGCCGTAAAAATTATAAATAGTCAACAACGTGAAAATACACTGTAAAAATACTAAGTGAAAGAACAGGCGATAAAACTCATTTGCCTTGATGTAAAACTTTCCCTTCGGCCGGTCCTGACTGCAACACGCATTACTACATGCAGAAAAGCATGAAAGATGAATTTTGCCTTTTAATTGAATCACAGACATTCATTAATTTCCGAGTAATTTAAAATGAAAAGCTCTTAGAGCTAAGAAATAAAAAGGATTTGGTATTTACCAGTGGCGGCGTAAGTAATTGAGGAGCTCCTCGCGGACAAATAAGGGGACCTTGATAAAATGGTTATATAAGCATTTTATCAAAGATCCCCTTATTTTTTCGAACCACTGAAGTTAAGACTGAATTATTATTATAGTATTATTTGCAATTCTGAACTTGGCAAAATTTACTTACATTTCACTGTATATACGTTCTTTCAAATATACTCTTACAACAGGTATTTTCAACTGCTTACCATTCCTAAGTAGTACAATGTCTGTATACTACGTGCAGTATGTCGAATGCAAAAGCACATTGGTTTTCACATTCCCTCAGTAATATTTCGAACATACATATAAATATCAAAATAATTCATTTTATACTATGTGCTTTATAATGCAAGAATAATGTTTCTATAGAAATACAAAGCCTACGGAGCGCAGACGTCCACGGAGCACAGTTCTATATATTTCCGCAGGACAGTATGATTCTTTTGTTATTATTAAGGGTATAGTATGCATGTATTTCCCACTGCTTACGTTGACACATGTAAAATATTTTAATAAGTATAAAAACATAAAAAACAATATTTCTCCATCTTCCATGTTATTATATACATTTCTTACAACACAAAATTAAAAGGTTTTAGAGTTATAACGTATCGAGAGCATGTTTCATTACATCCGACCAAAGAAAACGGATGTGTTAAAGAATAACAATGCTGTTCAATTATTATCTGATTACAGAATAACCTAAACAAGAGTTTTGAGCAACGCAATATAACTCACTTTACTTTACAGTTAAATCACCTTATACAGTAAAACCGCTTACGGTATAAGTATTAAATGAAAAATTATTATATGTGTTCATCAAGTGCCTGCGATCTGGTCCAGTAAGATCAAATAATTTTTTGTTTATAACATTAAATACAATAGATATATACTTTATGTTTAGTAATGTATGTAACACAGAGATTCAAATACTTCCATGCAATAGTTCACAGCTCCAATATTCCACATAACATTTCAAAAGCTTAAGAACGCAACTTGTTATCAATAGGGTTATTACACTACATAAACCGAAGAAAACTATTTCTGTTCTCAAAGTACTGCAACTTTGTGTTATCGTTGCTGTAGGTCTTATTAGCATTTCTCCTACAACTACCACTACTAAAATAATAAAAACATTAATAATTATACAATTTTATTCCAATTTGCTTGTAGTTTCTGAAAGTAAATAATAACTCCTTTCACCTAATAAATAACTTTGCATTTCTTCCACTAGTTGACGTGTGGACTATCTGCAGGTTCTATACTATTTATCTTTACGTATGGGACGCTTGTAAATACTTCCACTAGAATAATATGTAGCTTAAAATTGTGTAGAACAAAACAAGATTACTGCCACAAATTACACAACTATGTTTCCTCAGTGATGCTTTTGATGGTTGGAAGCTGATATAGCGAAGTGTCAGTGAGAACTATATTTACAATCACGTAAAGAACATATTATTTATATTATACTATAACCATTGAAACGTTCACACTTTTCTCTTTACCCTCAAGCACATTTGGACAAGTTCTTACACCCAAATATAATTGCCGTGGATTCAATATGATTCAAACAATTTCTACAAATTGTGATATTTCAACAGTTAATTTAAATTAATGTTCATTTAACATTTCACACAGCAAAGCCATATTTATTTTTTTTTAATTTGCAGTCGACATACATTACCTACAACATACATCGGTTAATATAAAACTAACAATATTAAAACATTAATATAAATATTTTTATTCAGATGTTGAATCAAGAAGAATGGTCATTTACTTAAATTAACCTCATTCAGTAGATTAAATGTTTTATTTCTTTACTTCAAAGTTTAAATTGATATTTGAATCCTCATTTCCAAAGAAAGTAAGACAAAAATAACCAAAATTCCAAAAAAAAAAACATGGATCACTCCCGGTATTATTATATCCAGCCCAACTCTAAAGGATCCACATGTCAAATGTAAGAATTCAAATGACAACCATGTAAAGATTTGTACAAAAGATGCAAGAAAATATATAGAAGGGTAATACTTAAAAGCAAAAGAAATTATTATGATTCACTATTGCTTAATTCCCATGCTAAAAGTAGAACGACTTAGAAAATAATATTTGAGGGAAGTAACAGACACACATAACTTGACCTAGCCTAGCTTTGTATGGTTAGTGTGCTCACGAGGACCTTGTGTTGAATACGCACAAGCGAGAAAAGTACGCATACCTGCAAATTAGGATTGACGGCAATTTTCATTGTCGGAGGGTGTAGTTAGCCCTGAGATAGCAGTCATTGCACAAAGACTGATCATCTTATCATCATCAAATTGTCCGTCATCCTAATACTTCTGGGGGCTTTGGCCCTTCTCATAGTCATGACAGACCATCTTGGATATCACTCAGGACTACCTCAGACAGTACAAGGACCTCAGCAATACACGAACATCGGCAAAGTTACCAATAAGAGAAACCAAGATACATCTTCAGATTCTCGATCTCGCTCACGTTCACCGATGGAAAACCGATCAGGACAAACTTCTCCACCTCACAAGAAGACTCATACAATTAGCGATTCGGACACAGAACAGGAACAGCAAATTTATATTACCGATAGAGAACAATTTTCAGATCTAACATCATCTTCAGTCAATAGAACGCATTCATATTTGCTGACTAACTTTGATCCAAAATTTCAGAATCCGAAACAGCTTCTGCAGCAGTTCATGAAATACATCTCACGAGACATTATCACGAGACTCATACCTACAAGAAATGGCATCGTTGTTCACAGTACAGATAAGGACCTTGCAAGTAAAATCAGAAACCGTCATTGCTTCGAGATATTCGGAAAGTCAGCAAAAATCACACGTACTGAGAACAAACAGATCCATCAACCACAACCACCTCGCGAACCACCAACATTATCTGTTGTTATCCGTGGCGTGGCTCCAGATGTAACAGACGATGAGGCAGAATTAGAATTAAAACAAGAGGGACACTCCATAGTAAAATGTATCAGAATTAAAACCAGACAGGGAGAACCAACGTACATGATACGAGTCCTAACAAACAACCAAGAAACAATAGACGATCTGCTGACAAACGGTGCTTATATATACAAGAGACGATACAGGGTAGAACCCTCTCACTCACCTCCTCCGATGCCCATACGATGCGAGAAATGTCAGTTATACAATGCACATCCTACAGCTAAATGTCCAAATGATATTAAATGTGGATTCTGTACTGGTTCTCATAACACGAAATCCTGTCCGAATTTGCAACAACCACCGAAATGCAACACTTGCATTCAACCACATCCAACTTTCAGTTATAAATGTAAAGCCAGACCTGCAGCGGAACAAAGTAAACCTGAATTCATCGTCCCAATCCGAACACCAGAAACTAAACAGCTCCATGAGACAACCATTACTTCAGTATTTCAACCCATAACAATAGATCAACTGCTCTCATTCATAACAGTTACTCTACAGAACCTTCATTCTTTTCAGCGACAAAACGTCTTACAACAGATACAATATGCAGCCAAAACAACACTTCACGTTAACTTCAATGCCACGTATTCAGGCCCTTATGCACACTTTCATGCCTATGCTCTTGAGACAGAAGTCTAAAACCATACCGTCTACAATCTCATTTTCAGTATTTCTTATGGCTTTTACGTTTATCTTCATGAATATAGGCTCACTTCAAGCCCATAAACATCTATTTGAACAACTTTTATTAGAAGAACATGCTCACGCATTTCTGCTGAACGAAACACATCTAAAATCATCAATGTCATGTAAAATTCCACGCTATTCATTACTTCGGCAAGACAGTCAAATTCCTGCTCAAAGAGCTAACGGCGGTACGGCCATACTTTTTTCACCTTCAATAGCCTACAGACAATACAAGCCACAACTTCAAAACCTACCTGAATATCTTATCGCCACTCTCTACTACCAACACAACTACATAACTTTGGCCACCATCTATGTTCGCCCAGGGCACCCTATACCAAACAGTTTCTTCGCCTACATTTCTAATAACTTCAGGAACTTCATTATAATGGCCGATATAAATATTCACAGCCGTTCAGACAGAGAAAAAACTGACTTCCATGACTATATAGAATATCAAACAAACGGAACAGTTCATCAACTCACACAACCTACTCGACCCATTTCAAACACAACACCAGATATAGTAATTACCTCTACCAGTCTTTTAAACCGTTGCACCGTCGAAGTTCTAGACCTTCTTGGCAGTGACCATACTCCTATCAAACTCACTTTACAACAACGCCACCAGCCAATACCACAAACGAACTTGACACGTCGAGAAGTTCTTAGATTCGACCAGGCTAATTGGAATGGGTATCGAGAACATATTCAAAGTAACGTTCAGCATCTGACACCACCGACAAATGAAAACGAACTGTATACAGCCACAGAACATATCTCCAACACCATAAAAGAAGCATCAAATCATTACATACCTAGCAGAACCATAAACCCTTACCGTCCGAAATTACCTCCTCAATACCTCCCCATAATCCAACGATCCCGACAATTTTACCGTGACTATCAACGAACACGAAACCCTGAATCACTCCGCCTCCACCGCCAACTTCAACGAACAGTTCGCAACTATATTAAAGCATACAAACTAAGACAATGGACAAAAACCTGTAACACCTTAGCAAGCACTTCCCATCCTACAAAATACTGGAAGCGGTTCAATAATCTCACGGGCAAATACAGCAAACCGACCTACCCTCTCCTTCATCAAGACTAAGCTTTACATACAGACAAAGAGAAAGCAGACACATTCGCTGATTATTTACAAACCATTTTTACTCCGACACTTCCCATTAATCCATTACGACATCATCCTGCAGACCGACTAAATCTACAATCACCGCACTTACAACCAAACCACGATCATCCCCTACCAGATCACCCACTTACAGCACCAATCACAGCAGACGAAATCACAGACATCCTTGCAAATAAACGACAATCAGCTCCCGGCATGGACACCATTTCATACAGACACCTCAAAGAATCACCACTCATTCTTCTTCAGCTATTAGCCTCTATCTATACATTCATTCTTAGAACCGGGTACATCCCACTCCACTGGAAAACATCCAAAACTCTCATGTTTCTTAAACCGAACAAACCTCCTCAAGCCGTATCTTCCTACAGACCCATACAACTTACCTCTACCTTCAGCAAAATCCTTGAAAAAGTTCTTGTCAACCGCCTGCACCTACACCTAGATCAACACAACCTCCTTCCACTACAGCAAACCGGTTTCCGTCCTTTCTTCAGTATTAACGACAAACTCCTTCGCCTCACTAACATGATCACTAATCACTTCAACACTTCATATCCATCATGTCTGGTTCTGTTCGATTTAGAAAAAGCATTCGACAAAGTCTGGCATAAAGCACTCATTCACAAACTTCGCTCATTTCAACTACCTATTACCTATCTACGATTTATCTTCAACTTCCTCTCTAACCGTTTAGCATACGTATCAATAAATTCAGAACTATCCCATCCTATCTTCCTACACTGTGGAGTACCACAAGGCTCAGCCCTCTCCCCTCTCCTGTACTTACTTTTCGTTGCAGACTTACCACCCTTACCAGAAAACATACACATCTTTCAATACGCTGATGACACCGCGTTCTTAGCTATCAGTAAGACTATTCAACATATCAATCGCACAATGAATGACGCCATTAACATCTTCACATCATGGTGCTGTCAGTGGGGACTTACTATAAATTCTAACAAGACTCAAGCCATCGCCTCTCTACCCCCAAAATGTAGATCCCGCATACAACGAAATCCATCTCGCCTCGAACTCAAAGTCCTACACGAACCAATCCGACCTTCCAAGCAAGTTACCTATCTTGGACTAATATTTGACCATCATCTCAGCTGGCGCCCCCATCTTCAGAAGATCATTACAAAAGCTAAAAACCGACTTAACCTTCTTAAAAGACTGACTGGAACGAGCTGGGGACTGAAACCAAACACAGTAATCAACACTTACAAAGTTTTCCTGAGACCTGTGTTAACATACGGATTTACAGCCTGGATCGCAGCCGACCACCCAATATACAAGAAACTGCAAATCCTCGAACGCCATGCCCTGAAAACCGCTTTCCGCATAAAACTACCAAGTCCGACACGAGAGCTGTACGAAAGAATTACATTTCCTCATTTATTATTACACCTCGAAACACTCCGAACCAAGTACATTACAAAGAGAATAGAAACACAGCACCCATTATTCCAAAACATACTTGAATCACATGATCACAACAACACAAAAACCAAACATAAACATTCACCGCTATCATTACTATTCACTTTATATCACTACACATTACCACCTAACCATCCAGACTCTGACATCATCACAGCATATCGTTCGCAAGCCACCCCTTACTATATCGCACCCTCATCAATTGCAATGTAACCCATTAGTGTATTAACAGGGCTTCATCCGTCTACATTAAGCCCAGAGTCGCCCCTGGGCAGACGAATAATGATTACATTCGTCTTAATTGTTGCCAAAGTGTTGTGACGTGAAATAGCACCTCACCTCCATCATCCATAACATTATCAAGATTATTCCTCACCTAAAATATGTTTATGAGCAAAGCTCATGAAGACCAAAACGTTTAGATGATATGTTATACTAAAGAATTAACAAAATAAAGTAAAAACAATTAGCCCATCAATTTTTTTCCAATTCCAATCCTTTTCATCCAACTTCCCATCCCAAATAGAGGGTGTAGCTCTCTGGGGGTGCTAGCTACAGCTAGCAAAAAAAAAACAAAAAAAACAGACACATTAAAATTAAGGGCATCATCAAATTAAACATAGGTAACTCAAACATTACCACAAATGGTCCATTGAAGATCATTTCAATGTGTATTTTAGTTCGGTCGTAAAAATGCTGCCCAGCTAATCGTCTCTACGAAAATTTCGCTCAGAAACTAGATCTATTCCTATGACTGTCAATTCTGTTTCTAACACCAGTTACCCTGAAAGAAATTGAATCCGCCATTTCAAAATTAAAAACAAAAAATTTACGGGAATCGACGAAATTCCTATACTGGTACTAAAAGGGCAGCAAAGATACTAGCTTACCCATTACCATATATCATCAACACATCTTTTACACATGGTACATTTCTGCAAAGCTAAAATTATATCTCATTAAACCATACCAGACGAGGTGAGACAATAAAAGACACCAGACGTGGCTGTAGAGCAATGCGTAACTGTGAATACCAATCATTGTTCTATAGGACCATGTAGTTACGTTTCTCTCTCTTCCTGCTCATGAATTATGCCGAATTATTGCATTACATTCTGAGTAATTCCTTGAATAGCTCGAATCGGTGACGACAGAACACTCCAAGTTGGATACTTTGATAGTTGCTTTGTCGATGTGAAAATATATATTTTGATGTTAATAATAATTAAACTGTTCATTTAGATAAATTTGTCTTGTTTTATTTCCAGACAACGAACAAGGAACCAATTGTCTACTGCACAAACTAATGAAGCCAAGGAAGGCCGGATAAGCGCTAAGTTGTCCAATAATTGACGCCACAAATCCTTTTTGCTGGAAAGGATTGCATGAGACTTAGCATTTTTTTAAATATATGCATTGATCTAATACTATTCTAATTATTTTCTATTTTTACATTCTTTTGTTTAGTTCACAATGGTTCGTGGTGTCCTCAAATAGTGCGACGTTAATTCCCGTCGTCATAGAATGATAACATTTTGCACAGCGACGTAAATCTGGTGACAAAACAATATTCGCTTGTTACTTTAATATATTTATGTATAAATAGATTTTAAAAACATTTGTTAATATTTTTTTAATATAGACTTTTAATCCTAAAATAAATAAACCTGCAACGATATTGGTTTTGTTTGGTTGCAAAACGCCTTAGGATAAGCGTCACAAAACATTAGATGCACAACATGTATCTAAACGCCAAAAGAACTCGAAAAAATAGCGAAGGAGCTTTTAAAGGCTTTAGCAAGAAAAGCAAGAGGCGCACCATGAGAGGCTGTATATGAGAGAGCGCTTCATGCTTTGCATTTTAGTCATGCATAAACAACATTATTTTTACTTTTTAGTGCGAATTGTTTAAGAAAAGAATGCTTTTGAAAAGTTTATTATTATTTTGATTCTTGAAAATATAAATATTATTAAGAAAATAAAATAAATCTTATTCTTTTTATTTGTTAGTATCATAAATGTCAGCTATGTTATTTCCAACGAATGTAACTCAAATTCATCTGAGTTGATAATGTAAAATCTGGTGCACAAGAAACGTAGCGTAACATGCGTAACTCGGGTTCATTCCGCTCGCTGGATTTCAATTCGCTGCTATTCCGATCAGTTTTGTTCCCGCCGGTAAAAAAAAACACACACATTCGTTTTATCTGGGGAACTCAAGTAACTTTTTACTTCGGCCCGTCACGATTCGCCCTTAAAATGCACACCGATTCCCCTGACGGGACTCGAACCCAGGATCTTCCGGTCGTTGTCCTACCGCCGGCTACTCGGCCGGCGTTCGCGCCAGTGTTTTTTACATCAGATACCTTTCGTCGTTATTCCAATTTCGGACTTATTCCATCTTAGGGGTCTCTAAACATCCTTCTAATGTTGAAAGAAGGAAAACACTACAATTATTACTTGATAGCAATAAATAACTAGAGAAAAATGAAATTACGAGCCTTAGCTTACCTGCTATGCTTATTGGTTGAAATTGTAACTAAACAAAGCCTTCTTGAAATTATCAGCTTAACCACGACCAGTAACAACAATTGTTTCGTGTGCAACGTCACGAAACAAACAATAAGCAACGTCTCCTTATTAATATTAGATTCACCAAAATATTTTTAAGCTTCATATAAATATAAAAATCTCTTAGAAGTGTCAATATCTGAGAAATACAAATTTCAGGGTGGAAACACCACTCAGTTAAGTACTCAATTAGGGACCAGAGTTTAAAATACCCATTCTTGGCCCCTACAAAAATAGAATTAATGTTATTTCGGTTCAAACTATTTCGCTTTACACGAAAAGTTAGTTAGTTAAAGATGCCCCTCTGATGAGGGGTACAAAGGGTTACGCCCTTTCTTTCCAGAGTTGTTCATAATATATTTTGTATTTCAATTAATGTTAGATGGTCTAAGTGATTTTTTTTAAATAATTTCCTGAGGATTGTTTGGCATGGGTATGATTTTGTGAGATGTAGCTGGGCTTATTTTTTAAATTGTTTTTACAGGGCATAAATGTGCCGGTAGTTCTCTACTGGCATGTCTTCGTAATTGTCGTGATCTGGATGGTCGGGTGGAAGTGTTCTGACATATAGTGCAAGGAGGTGATCTAGAGGTGCGAAATGGAAGCGTGGAGCGGCAGATATGTTTAGGTCGGTTCAAATGATATCTTGCATCAGCGGATGGTCCGTGCCAATGCGTTTTGCAATGTAGTTGTATCGAAGTGAAGCTATGTGTGCAGTGATCTCAGGGAAATTGATTCTATTGTAAAGTTCTTGGGTTGGACTCGGGAGTTTGATCCTGTAGGCTATACGTAGGGCATGTCTTTCCAAGATTTTAAGCCTTTCGTAATATTTGGCCGATGCCGACACCCAAGCTGTAAATCCATATGTCAGTAGTGGCCGTAGAAATGTCTTATATGTATTTATAAGCGTTTGTGGATGTAAGCCCCAACTTGTGCCACATAATCGTTTTAATAGATTTAGCCTATTCTGAGCTTTTCGGTTGACTTCGTTCAGGTGAGCATTCCATGTTAAATGTCTGTCAAATGTGATACCTAGGTACTTGGCTGTTTTCGCAATTGGTATCTTGATTCCACCGACTCTGAGTTGTAATAGGGAAGTATTTCGGTATACTCTAGAAGTCCGGTTCGGAGGCAGTATAACGAGAGCTTGAGTTTTGTCGGCATTTATTTTCAGTTTCCACCTGTTGCACCATATTTCGAACAGCTCTATCATACGGTCAAGGCTGGAATTTATTACCTGTATGCTGGGAGCTGTAGCCAGGAATGCGGTATCATCGGCAAAAAGGAAGTGACGGATATTTGGAATTGGTTTCGGCATATCTGCAGTGTATAATATGTAGAGTAAAGGAGAAAGGGCTGATCCTTGTGGTACTCCTGTTCTCGGTCGTATTGCGCGTGACTTCGCTTGGTTTATTATAATATATATGAGACGTTCCTTGAGGAAGGATGTGATAAAGCGGATAAAATATAAAGGAAATCGGTATCTCTGTAGTTAGTATGGCAGTCCAGCATGCCAAACATGGTCGAAGGCTTTTTCTATGTCAAAGAGAAGAAGACAGGATGGCTGTATCCTATTGAACTGATGAGTTATGATGTTGGTCAGTCTGAGACGTGCAGTTGCCCTTGCACCTGGTAATAGTACACGTGTTTTTTGTTTATACCAATTATTTGGGATTGTTTCTTATCGTATTTCAGGCACGGAGCTTTACCCTTACATGCTGTCTCATGGGGAGTCATTTTCTCGGCAGAAGACGGACATTTGATTTCAACAATCCCGTTATTTTCAATGAGTCCATCAGGACTTGCTCCCAAATACGGTAAGTTTTGGTCAATAAAAGGGCCACATTTTCGGATTTCCACGTTCTTTGCTTTTCCAACTTCTTCCAAAGCGATCTTCTCATGGTGCCGACCGTAAGCAATGGCTGCATTATCCCAGCTTGTGTAAAGCATTGCCTTGATAATGCCATTACACCTTGTGGAAATTCTTCTTCGGCACACGGCTCCAAAGAAAGAGGCTGTCAAAAGTTTCCTTCTTTCTTCCCTCCACACACCACTTTCTCCCTGTAACCTTGTGGCTTCTTCAATATGAGTTATTTCGTCCTTGTTTCTTTGGAGAGATGTAAGGAAAGTGGTACGCTTCATCTCGTATTTTTCTGGGGACATGTCCGGCCGCTGAGCATGTGTTCCATAATCTTTGTCATTTGATTTGGATGGCACATTTGAAAACTTCAAGCTTCTTCTTCGGCTCGAAGTTTTCTTTTCTCGAGCCAACGTATTTTTCCTCACCCTCCTAGCTTCTAAAAGCTTTGCATACTTTCCTGGACTAGTTCCATACGTGACTTTATGTAATTTGTATAGAGGCTTCCCAGTGTTGAACGATACCACAGCAGCGTAAGTTCTCCCCGTGTAAGATCGTTTCAGAGTGTAGTTTACTCTCTTACCGCCAATAAATTTTGCCATAATAGCGTTGTAGTGCTCAACAGCATTACTGTCAATGTCTTCGTAAAGACTATGTGCTTGGTCAGCCAGAAAGTTCGCAGCTTTCATAACTTCATAGAAAAGTGCTGATTCTTTCAAAGAGGGGACAAGATTATCTTCTTCGGGTTTGCCGCAAAAATAACTTGCACAATTCGTGTGGTCACCAAACACGTGGTAAGGGCCATTCAATACGTCCCTCGTAATCATTTCAATTTTAGTGGCCTTGCTCTTATCCGTGGTTTTCCTCCAATGTTCCACTGCTTTGCACACACCAACACGAAGACACAAAATTTTGTCTCCTAATTTTCGTCTATAAAACACGGGTTTGATTTTACTGTTAACTGCAATTTCTCGCAGTTTGGAGCAATAGTTTGTCAGAAGATGGTTTCTGCATTCTATTTTCTCCACCGTAAGATTATCATAAGGCCTTGCCTCCAATTTTTTTTATCAACACTGCTATCGCCGTCTGCGATTAGGCGACCAAACCTTACGCCATAAAGTTCTTCACTTTTCCTAAAGCCTTCCACAATAATATCAGCTTCCATACTAGTTGAGCTCCCTGTCCAGTTCTTGTAGCATAGATGTTCATGATTTGAACTATCAGCTCCCGGAGGGTCTGCTTCTCTCTTTCCTACCGCATACTGTACAGTACTTGTTTCTAACTCCCAAGAAGAGAACTTTGCGTGTCCTTAAACCAACAATCGCCGCCTAGAAAAAAGGAAAGAAAGCATTACATAATATGTTATGAAAATAAAACAATTACTTAACATTTTACTTTACCGTTTTGTTAAGGTAAAAATGAGCATTCTGTTGACATAAGTGCTCTTCAGTGGCAACTTTTCCTTACCTATGAGATTAAATAATACGACAGAATACCATCTTGACTACGATTTGAGGTGATCAATTTGTTGATGAAACATGATTCACATTTAGAAATAAAAGGGTAACCTAAGGGTGTTTTTGAGATTTTCTTTAACATATCATTTTTCGTTAATTACTAATTTTCGGACTTGTTATTTGATGAACTGAGAATCCAACTTTCTCATGTTGTAGCCGGAACATGACTTTACTTTCATGTAAAGTATGAAAGAAAAGTGACTTTCCATTGCTGCGTGTTTAATTAAATAGTAAGTAATACTCTTGTCCACCTTTAGCTTCACCTTAACGTTGCATTAAAAAAAAAAAAACATTTCTACATTCTTTTCGATTTTCGAACAAACCATCCTACTCTAATAGGTTTACCTGCTGGAAAGCTTAAAAAACACGTATGGAGCGATATGGTGAAAATACCGGGAGAAATATTGGAGATGTAATAAGATTAGGGAATGTTGGAAATGTAAATGTTTACATAATTTTCCCATTTCGTGGGAAGGTCATGGGAAACGAAACAACTAGGGCTTTAAGGCAATGTAGCGTAAGTATGCCCAATTTCGCAGTATATTTTATATTTTGCCTATATTATCAATTATATAATTTGCTAATAATAACGCACTACATTGTTCGATAAGTTCCTTCAAACCTGACCAGAGACATCTCTCGTAATTTATTTTTTCCTTTTAGGAATTTAGTAATTATCATCTAAAGTACATAATGCAACTGTTCCCAATTTCGCAGTTGTCTTTCCTTATTTCGCAATAGAGCTGCCTAATTTCGCACTATTGTCTTTTTGGTATTAATTTTACTACATCACTACGTTATACGCCTATATATTATGTTTGAATACATTTAGGTGTATAGGGCGATATAAAATTTATAATGCTGTCACAATATCTTTGTATTATTTATTATGCTATGTCATAAAATATTTGTGTGTTATTTATTATTATTAAATGATCATAGTGTATCTAATCATTAAAATTAGCGAATCTAAACAAAATGTAGGCCTAATCCTAATTGCACAACGAAAACTATTAAAAATTATTATTAATCCTGTTGAAATAGCTAGATACAATAAGAAATAATTGAACATAAAAAAGGAAATTGAATAGGCAAGGCAGTTCTAATCAAACAAAAGCTAACCTATATGACAGATCAAATGAGAGAAGATATAACATGTTCAAGTGCAAAAATGGTTCTCACTCATCTTCCTTCCTGGAACCATGGCACATGAATTCAGGTTCATAACGCAGAACACCCTGGCAAAGTTCATAAAACCAATCCAAACAAAGTTCATAAAACCAATTCCATAATACATACTTCTCATGAAACGCTAAACTCACTCGTAATATTGTATATCTATAGCATTAAAAGGCGAAGAAATAGTGGCCTCATCTGACTTATTCACTTACATTCCCCAATTAAAATTGAATTTATTTCTTCTTTACCCTTCTTCTCGCTTCGACTGTCAATCAAAACACTCGATTAATATTAAAAATACAATTTCAGAGGCACAAAATTAAACATTGGAAGGCTGAATTATCATATATATTGAATTAAACCGATAACTTCATTTTCCCAAGACTTTAAAGTTGGAAATGTACCCGAATATTTCTTTCGGGATTTTATGAAAAGTTAATTGATTATCCACTGCAATTTTATGCAAAACAATAGATTCTTTCTTTTAACACAAAGTAAAACTTTTGGTAAACTTGATTTTATATGGGCCAGTCTAGTAGCTTTGGACTTCGGACCGTCATGATCCGGCTCTTTAGGCTTTACACCTACAATCCACACCCATGCCCCAGCCGAGACTCGAACTAATACAAAGGTAAAGGTAAAGCTATCCCCTGTGCGATACGCACGCGCCGTGAACGGCGCATGGGGGATGTGAAGGTAGCGCTCCACATTTTCTTGACCTACGGTACGAAGTGAGGTGGGGTGGTCAGTCCCACGCTCGACCGCCTTTACGTTCCCAAAGTGCCCAGGAATACCAAGGACACTCCGGTACTCAATTCGATAGGAGGCTGAGTGGACCTCAGAGCGCCAGGCATGGGAACACTAGGAAAAGTCTCCAGTGTCCTGGCCGGGATTTGAACCCGGGCCGCCCGATTCGTAGTCAGACGCGCTACCGTCTGAGCTACGGCGACTCCCCGAACTAATACAAAGTATATGAAATTCTCTCTTTAGGATAGGGTTATGGAGGGGTGACGATATGACAATATCCAGATTACACAACAAAAGAAGATCATAGCTTGCCTCGACCATCTTTGCCAATCGTGATTTATTTTAACATTTGCAAAAGTGGGAAAGAAAACAAAAAAACTCCTTTCGACAGGCCTATAAGTCGACTAGAGAATGAATAGACGCGAGGGTGAGGTCGCTAGTGATTGTTTACACGCTGCAACAGAAGTCTTGCCAAGGACATAAACAGTGTTACCAAAGGTGTAGTCGGGAAAGTATACCATAAAACATACTCTTTTAAAACTTTGAAACTTGCTTTTGTGTGTGAGATGACTATTGTCTCATTATTGAAACTGACTACTTCCTTCTAGCAATTGTGGGAGGGGCCGAAATATAATTTAGGGGCTTAACAGCATGTTTTACGAAGGGAATCACTGGGGCGGAAAGCAAAGGTACTTCTCCAAGGTTAAAGGTCGTTGCATCTGGAAGTCACAGTGAGGACTTGCCGACTTGTAACATTTGTCATTTATTGTTCTTTGTCCTAAGGAATACCCACTCCAAATTTCAAGTTTCTAACCTTTAACAATTTTCGATTTCTCATATTCCACTCTTTAAGAGGTTTTCACCCCCTCACCGGGGATGTCGAATTAAAAACTAACTATTGGTAATGAATTGAAACAAAATAGTACTTTCATGTCAAATATGAAATTTCTAACTCCAGTGGTTTCCGAGTTGCACTTCATCCACGTTTAATCCCTTTGGGGGGAGGAGGCAACTTTTTAATGTCATGGTTAATCTCTCTAGGTATTAAGAAATATATGTCTGAATTTCATTTATGGCCTTTAGGCATCTAAGGCTCAGGCTGGGGTAGGGGAGGAGAAAGAATTCGGGAAGGTGTCGGCCACGACCTACGTTGAAGGTACCATCCCGTAATTTGCTTGGTGTGACTGAGGAAAACCCTAGAAAAACCTGTCAGGATGGTCGGCCGCTGGAGTCGAGCCCGTGACCTCCCAAATGCTACGCTAACGCTCTACCACTGAGCTACGATGGTTCGGTACTAAGGAATATAGTACCATAACTTGATTCTAATCCGTCAAGGAGCATGGAATTGTATAGCATTCAACAATCTTTCAGTTTTATATATATAGATAAAGACTTGTTGCCCAAGACTTTACTATATCACCAGAGTAATTGTCACGTATACGATAGTATTCAAAATAAATCTTCAGTCCATTTATTTACTTTGTTGTAGTACAATTATGCATCTAACCTTCCAACCTCCGCATTGCCGCTCCGAAATCCAGGACGCTACCTGCTGGACCATGAAGCAGGGGCGTAACTACTATGGCGCAAAATCCAGCAATACGGGGGCCTTCAGAATAGCCTCTCAATGGACCGAATCGACCTTCGGCCATGGGTATTCTCTTGCAAGGTGGGGGCATAATATGTAGTTACACCTCTGCCATGAAGCCTGGGTAAAAAGTCTTGCTAGCGTATCTTAAGGTAGAAACTAGAAAACTGTCTAAAGAGATGCAAGAGGTGGGGTGAGAGAGTGGCAAGCATATAAGTTTTTATTTACCTTGGCCAAGTAATCTGTCCTCTTCTTCCCATATGTGGATTACAACGACAATATCGGGATGCTTATCAGAATAATGGAAACACCTGTAGTTTGCAACACGTCAGATGTATGGGTTGGCAGTGGTGTCGTGGCGAACGCAGCGCCGGACTGCTGGTGGTGGTGTGTTAGGTCGGTCTCCATACTATGTCAGGCGTCGTGGAACAGGAGTGTGCAGTGGCTGCAGCAGACGGAGGTAGTGTAAAATGGGAGACCTCTCAGAGTTTCAAAGATGGTAAATTGTTGGTGCGCGGTTATGTGCAGTGAGTGTGACGGCAGTGGCTAGTGTGTTAGGTGTGTCGCCAGGGACAGTGTCGAAGGTGATGACGGCCTACACAACACACGGGAAAACCACATCGGGGAAGCGGAACAGTGGGCGGAAGAAAAGCATCAGTGACAGGGCACGCCGGGTATTAAAGCACATTGTCACGCGGAACCGTCGTGCCACTGCGGCGCAAGTGACGGAGGAACTCAATCAGCATCTCCCCCAACCTGTTTCGACAATCACAGTCCGCCGCGAATTACATGACATGAACTTACGGGGTCGTGTTGCACGGGCCAAACCTCTCATCAGGGACCAGAACGCTTTAGCACGCCGCAAATGGTGCCGCGACCATGCAACTTGGACCGTTGACGACTGGAAACGTGTGGTATGGTCGGATGAGTCACCATTCACCCTATTCCAAACCACGGGCCGTGTTTATGTGCGGAGAACGCCCAAAGAAGCGTATGATCTGCAGTGTCTCCGCCCAACTGTGAAACATGGCGGCGGCACGGTGATGCTGTGGGCCGCAATATCATGGTTTTCATTGGGTCCTGTGGTCACACTTCGCGGACGCATCACTGCCAACGATTATGTCGCAATTTTAGGAGACCACTTGCATCCTATGGTCCGGATGTTGTTCCCGGACAATGACGCCATATTCCAGGATGATAATGCACCCATTCACACAGCTGGAGTTGTTGCAGCGTGGTTTGAGGAACATCGGGATGAAGTTCAACACCTCCCCTGGCCCGCCCAATCCCCAGATCTCAACATAATTGAACATCTGTGGTCCATCTTGGAAACACGACTCCGGCGACGATTTCCACCTCCATCCTCTCTCACAGAACTGGCCGATGCCCTGCACGAGGAATGGTGTAATATTCCACTTGCTACCATTCACGACCTCTATGCCTCCATCCCACGTCGCATCAAGACTGTTCTGAAGGCGAAAGGTGTCCCGACACCATATTAATCTGGTAAGTTGCACTTTCGTTCAGGTGTTTCCATTATTCTGATAAGCATCTGTAGCTTCTCAATAATCAATATATTGTAACGGTAATGTAATTTTTAATATCTTTGTTTTAAAATTCATACAAACCAACCAGCAACAACATTTGTCGGATGGCAACACTTCAAGCGAGAGGCGAAAAGTAGTAACACATCTTTGCGTCTTTATTGTTTTGGTATGGTTCATCGGTTGTTCCAAAACTTGCCACGTCTATTCATATTCTGGTCGGCTTATACAGGCTGAGGTAAATCTCGAAGTTTTTATTTTTTTATTTTCAAAAATTCAAATCTCGCGTTATTTGAGCACTATCGAGAAACTAGTTATTGATTTGTAGATTAATCATCAAGAGCGTTTCAGCGATACCCCACAAGACGTGGTTTTAAAAATTTCGAATTTCCACCCCACCCCCACCCCCACTCGTAATCCTACAAGCCCTGAATCGTTGGTGTCACCGTAAGCTTCATGGGGAGTACTATAATTTATGCAGACAAAGTTTCCCTCTAAACTCCATAGGGGATGATATATAATTTCAAAATTTCAACACCCTCCCCCGACCATCCGCTTGGGCTGATTTTGCTCATTAACGAACTTAGCCGAGCTATTAAGCCTAGAAATAACATCATAAAATTTGGTTCAAATATCTTAAAAATTGTGGCCGTTAGCGAGTAAATATATATATATATATATTAGACTGGTCCTTAATTTTCGATTTCCGA
>JAGDQP010015536.1:0-36891 GCA_022664845.1 Lepisma saccharinum
TGAATACATTTCCTGAAGAGAACATAATTTAAACAACAAAACATGAATTAATACATTGTTTAAATATTATTGTATATTTAAAATTTGACACTTTAAATTCTTATCAAAGTTATGTTTTACAGTTTCATTAGTTTGCACCGTAACCCTGGACAACAAGATTTAACAGAACCTGAATCAATGGTTCTTAAAACGTCCCGGAATCGCTGTTTTTTTTCTGGGTATTAAGAATTGATCCACGGTACTCGCACATAACGATAAGAGAATTATCACAATAATGGATTACATTTACTGTAATTCCTTGCATCGTAACACCCACTAAGGAAACCACGACCTTAAAACTATGCGTTTTCAAATACCATTGCAAATAGTAATACTTTTAAACAATGGAATATGTTATATGAACGGATTTCCGTAAAATAAAAATACATGAAAATAGTAAACTCAGTTTTCCTCTATAAACAGAAGATTAGTAAACAAACGTAGCAGAACCCTAGATATCAGATAAACACAAAATATAGAATGGAAGATGGAATATAGATAAAAATAAATGCACAATTATAAAAGCTGCCTCTTGTTTGCTATGTTCTAATACATATTATCACAAGTAACTAAATCAATATACGTGTATATACGAAGACGCTTTATAAATAACTTATAGCAAACAGATCACATGTCTTTAGTTAAAGAAGAAAAAAACCCACTATGTTTGCTTAAGATTCATTAATATACTTCCCTTCTTGGAGTAAATATCAAAGGCCCAACATCTATGTATATTAAAAAGCGACAACCATTCAGTAAATCCAGCCAGCTGATGATCTATCGATATCAGGTCACCATGAGTAACTTCTACGAAAGCAAAATAGTATTTTGGCCGAAGTAAACTAGCTCTACGTCCCACGCTGTTCCTTACTTAGGTAGAAAAGTGAGAGTAAAGAGTTTTCGGAATTTGGATTTTACAATGTACTGATCAGAGCTTCAAAACTAGGTATTAACATATGGTTAGGTACATAGTTCGGCTACGAAAACCGATGTACATTGACCCCTTTCCTGCTCCACTACAGTACATGAAGTTCTGAATAATGATCCGCAATAAAAGAACTCCTAAACATCATCTAGTTTCTGTCTATGTATACATACATAAAATAATATTTTGGTAATAAGTCTGATGATCCACATGGAATGTCTTGATACATTCGCACAAAAACTCAACCTTCTCAACACGATACAAGTTAAGTATACGATATAAAAGTTCTTCACAACACTTATCCCCATTCTTTTCGATTTTTGAAAACTGTAAGACAATTTTGGGAAATGGGCAAGATTTGTTTCAGAACTCTCTTATATGTCAAGAACGTACTTTTAACTCAAATTCATAACGTGATAACTTACTGGGAATCAATTTTCTCAGGTAAAAGCAACTGGGAAGCAATTTTTTCAGCTCAAGGTAACTGGGAAGCAATTTTCTCAGTTAAAAGTAACTGGGAAGCAATTTTCTCAGCTAAAAGTAGCTGGGAAGCAATTTTCTCAGCTAAAAGTAACTGGAAAGCAATTTTCCCAGCTAAAAGTAACTGGAAAGCAATTTTCTCAGGTAAAAGTAACTGGGAAGCAATTTTCTCGGCTAAAGGTAACTGGGAAGCAATTTTCTCGGCTAAAGGTAACTGGGAAGCAATTTTCTCAGCTAAAAGTAACTGGGAAGCAATTTTCTCAGCTAGAAGTAAGTTCTGTATTACTTCATATCACAGAGCTTCATTACTACTATTTCGCCTAATTTCCAAAATGATGATATCTTCCTTAATATTTCAAAAACTGAAACAACGGGGATGAGCGTAAAGAACTTTTAAGGAAAGAGAGAAGTTGCGAATTAAGAAAGCAATCTAAACTCAATTTTTTTCCAGAAAGGAAAACAATATTGGTCAATTTTTTTTCTTTTTACCAATTCGGTGTACATGAACCTTTTAATTACGCTCGAACACTGCCTATTGTTATCATTCAACAATTCTAGCTTCCCAAACATTTCAGAAAAAAATCTGTCGGCACATAGACAATACACACCAATCTGTAAGTAGGAAAAGACAGTCGTAAACGACCACCAACAAACGAGCGAAGTGGCCTTACCTCCAATAATTTCCTAATCGGAAAAAGTATGAAACTGTTGTCACATTTTCTTGCGCCAAGAAAAAACAAAATCGTATTAGAATAAGAATTAGATTGTTTATTTCCATTCACCTTAAGAACTGTCACTATTTTATTATATCAGATAAAAAATTTAATTTGCACTACGTAGGTTTAAGTATGCAACGACCTGCTTTTATTCTTTAGAATATTGTAAGAATCTATATGAACGAGTAATTTTAATAAGATGGTTATCAATACACTGTTTACAAACATAGAGTTATCTATTCAGTAACAATCACAGCGTCCATACGGTCTTTGCTAATAATATTCATAAAATATGTATCACCGCCAGACAACAAGTATTTAGTATGCACATTCAAATAAATAGAATAAGTTAAATGATTTTCTTTCAGAACATCATTTAACATAACGATTAATAAAATACAATAAAAACCTTAGATTTCTGCAGCTCAGAAATCGGTTCTCTTGACATTAGCATATATCTGAACACCTAACTCGGATAATTTTTTATAACATTATATGTATAGATATATAAGTATTTATATATATATCTACATCTTTGCAGTTACTTTCCATATAAACTAAATGCACACAAACTGAGATCTTTATTATACTAAACGTATTTGAAATATATGAATAAATATAAATAGATATATATTTATACTCTCTAACTGCCTAAACTAAAACAGACATTAAAATATATCTCACAATTATGAAGCAAATATACTGGTACACTACATATAAATAAACCATATGAGATTCAAACACAATAGCTTTCAGCTAATCTCTATAGACTATCGCTTGAGGAATATCTCTGCCGGGAACAAAAGACCAAAGCACTTTAAAGATATTCTAGAATGACAGATTCCTTAGTTTTGAAAGATAAAGAAATGGAAAATCCTCTAGTTTTAAAAATTATTTTCCGAATTGGAAAAAACTGACAAAGTAGCATACCTATACACATGAGTACCCAAGCAATTTTTGCTTCTAACATATCAGCTGACGATAAATGTTTTTCTTTTGCAGATCAAAAGGTAGTGTTACGCTTATCAAATGCCAATTACGGTTATAAATCGACAACTACCCTTATATTACCAGCATTTTAGCACCTATGAAATGAGCTACTTATAAAATAGATAAATTAAATAAGATAAATAAAATTATCTAACTACTACTGAAAATGGCAACTTCCTTTGCGAAGTTTTCCTAAGTTGTGAGAATCAAGCTTTTATCAAGGTAATTACATAATAATATGCAATTCATTAAAAACAAAAAAGCGTAATAATGTGGCATCACCGGGTCAATATTCTTAACACCCTAAACAAATAAGGCATACAAGTCTGCAACGATTTTTGACTTTGTATTGTCATTCTGTATAGCTTTCTGGACTTAGGCATCTATTCCAGCAGACACTTTCTATTAATCCGAGTGTGCTATTCCTCAGATTCTACAGATTAGAACATATTTTTTTTTTGTTTGCTTTCTTTAAGATCTTTATTACATGTTATAGTTCTATGCTTTACCATGTGCAGAAAACTTTGTTTTGTCCTTTCCCTTTTTAGCAGTAGCTGAAACATACACAAAATATCCCTTACAAGCAGATATTCGTGTTTTCCTCTACGAGACATCTTAAAATTTTGTTTCAATGATGAAAATGTTGTGTAGTTGTTACAAGATTCATCTATTACGCAAGTTTTATATGCTCTCATTTCCTGCCATTTGCGTCTTCCACATTGGCCAGCTAGGTTTACTGATCTCAATCGTTAAGAGAAGCTGGAGTTACGTACGAGGACGTTTAAGTATCACATAAGCCTATTTTTAGTTTTCTTAGACCCCCCCTGCTATCTGTAAGCAAAAGCCGATACCCGACCTCGTGCAATTTCTTATAGTTATTTCGCAATCTCCCTCCCCCCAAAAAATGTTTAAATCTACACTAATATGTTTTGAAGCGAATCTTACATAAGCATTGCTCTGATTCCCCTTGCCCCTCTGTCAAATAAAATAAGCAAAGCTTGAACCCCTCCCTCTTGAATGCTTACGTAATACTTAAACGACCCCTACAATTTTAGTTAAGACATCTGTTTGGGGTTATTTTATAACCTAATGTTATTATTCTGGGAAAGTTTAATGTTATTTATCCTATACGTATTGTAGATTCCCCATATCAGTGTATCCACGCGTAGCGGAAGGGGTATTTTTAGCTTTAGGAGCAACATGTATAAAGCTTCTCTCTCTTTTTCACACAGCATTGAAACATTTTGTCACATTCTCTCCTGAGAGGCGCAGCTACAGTAACGGTTGTCATATTTTAATTATGGCTAAAATAAAGCCATCTTAGGCGGTACTACTGTTACTTTTCGCTCTGGTGTAGTTTGTTTAAACCCTGAAGAGACGATGTGTAAATATGTTTAAGGTTCTTATTATACGCAGATTATTATTCGCCCATTGTAATAAAGTTGGTGTTCCCCCACGAAGAAATACGTCCATTAACTACAAGAAATATATTTTCTTAAAAAGTGGCTTTACAGAGTAAGATCTAGTTTCCCATCTGTTTATCTTGGGTGTTATATGTGTGGCTGCTTCATGTGTCATAAAATGTATCCAGTTTCAAAATATCAGTGGATCTTGCTTGGGTAAACATAGAAAATAATTAGCACGTGGATACAAACTGGTTTATCTTAGTGATCCAGTCAAGACTACCTGGATCTAACCTATCTTCCAATTCCATATTTCTACGAGATTTCACTTTATTTCTGACAAAATTCAAAATACTAAAATCATTGAAAAGCTTAGTATTTAATATTTAAGAGGAGAAAAGGAGAAGTTGAGCGTGAAGCTGAATCTGAAGGCTTCATATACACTTTCGGTGAATGTCGGTTTGCTTTAGCGTTAGATTTTACTAACAAAAATACTATATTACAGAAGCAGTAAAAAGAACAGTCACTCTAAAACTGACCATTTCTTTTCAAATAAGTGTATCTCTGCGACAGGGTAGAGAAATACAATTTTTTTCATAGTATCTCTTATTTTACCTTCTCGAAACATAGGAAAACAACGACACAAGGAAGTTGCCAATACCATCTCAATTGCACGGTATGGATTAACTAAAATGTTTTAACAAATAGTAAAATAATAAAATAGTAATATTTGACTATGTTGAACTTACTATTCAATATCATTTACCCCAACTAAAGATTAAGTTGACTAGGACTCGTTAGTGGAAAATTCATTCATATACATATGAAATGTATACTTATCATTCTTAAGGAGTTATAAAAAAGTATATAACCAGGGTTCAAACTGTGCACCAAAATTTCCTCAGCATACTCTAAAAAGTGACTACAAGAATGCACACTACATACTTTATTCTTTTTTTTCAGTCAGTCAAAAAAATAATATATATATTTGGTTCCCTAAGCAGCTCCCTGTTTATTATTATCTTTCTCTCGTCCATGATTGCGATACTTTCGTTCACTGTCTTCTTTGTTGCGATTCTCTCTATCTCTGTGGTAGTGGTTATTATTTCTCATGCCGTTGTAATTTCTGCGCCCATAGCAATAATTTGTGTTACGAAGAACAGGAAGGGCAGGTGTTAGGTGATGACTAGTCATAGACGAATCCTTATCGAGATGATGGGCTCCCTTACAGTTTCGGTGGGCACCATACTCCATCCTAAACAAAGAAATAAACATTTTCAGCATAACAGCATTTATCATAAAATAGAATTCACAGTTCTTAGAGTATTAAACATGATTCGTTACCATGATTAGGGAGGTAGTACAGTCAGTCACTGCGGGTGAACACATCAAGGCACTCCCATTACATACAGAAATTTGTATTGAGGAATCTTTCTACAATTCGTGCAAGAATTAGATATTATTTTCTTTGATTTCGACACTCTGTTTCGGCTGAAGCGTGATGAACGCTTCATATACAGAGAAAGTTCGTATACCATAGTTGTTTAATGGTTAGAATATCCAACCAGCAAATGGGAGATTCGGGCTTCGTGTCTTGGTCACGGACCAATGTTTCTGTGTTTTTTTTTAATGTAGGGGCTTGCTGCAAAATACCACAAAACCAACTTAAGATTCCTGGCATGGAAATAAGAAAAAAGAAGTAAAGACCATTGAGGGTACACAAATGCTTCGTTTTGGCGCTACAGGCTGTCGACAGTGTGACAAAATGAACCTTAGAGCTTGATATTTCCGATAGCATTAACTGTAGAACTGAGGCGGCTTGGTACCCTAAAAATTCTTCAAATCTGTTCTATTTAAATATGCATATTTAAAAATTATGCAATGGGTGTGCAAGTTATTCCCCAAAGGAAGTAGGCGATTCCCAGACATTCTCTGGGGTAAATACGTATTTACTTTATGGTCATATCTGACTGCAAGGCCGAAACGGCTTAGAATGCCACTCAGAGCCAGTGGAACTAGTTGGTACTCTTTCTAAAAAAATGCAGAACACCAGTCAGGAGAATTAATGCATCTACGCTAATCATTGTTCTTTAAACAAAACAAAATTATGGGATGTACTGGCATTTATGGAAGGCCACACTCTCTATACTTAGGGATGGCAATCTGAGCCACTGTTTCGAGAAATAAATGAGAAAGGTGGCGATCAGGTTTTTGTTGAGTACCATCCCGGCATTTGTCTGATAAAATTGAGGAAAATCTCAGTCAACATGACCAGGAAAGGGGCTCTAGCAATAGTATGAACAATGTCCAGCGTAGCTGTCATATTACTTTACAATAACGGAGACCCTAACCCGGCCAGACCAAAAGTATCCATACTACTGGCTGGACAAGGAAAGGGGGGGGGGGGTACTATAAACTCTCAGTAAAAAAAAAAATACCCTCTGCAAGCAGTGAGGCAGGGCAAACAATGAGACAGAAATCCACCCCTGATGGAAACTCTCGGGAGGTAGCTAATCATGTAATTATATGGTGTACTTCTGTATTCTCATAACCATGCAGATTAATATAATCAGGTACACATGAAAATATTTCAAATTCACAATTCAGTGTTTGAATGAATGGCGTATTTAGAACCGTATTAGTTGGACCTGTCCTGTCTCCTCAACAAGCAAAGTACAACGTAACTTCCTTCACTGAATACAGAATGAAATTGTCGTCATGAAATTTGAAGTAACCAACCTTTGAATAAATAGACGTTCAAATGCCATTTATTGATATTTGGGTTAAATTAAGTATATAATTATTCGGAAGGAGAAAAATCTCGCCAGTTCCAAGTGCTCTAAAAAAAATGTCGCTATTCTTAATTTATACTGACTGGTGATTACTGGTAAAAAAGGTAAAGCTATCCCCTGTGCGATACACACGCGCCGTGAACGGTACACTGGGGATGTGCAGGTAGCGCTCCACATATTTTCGGCCTACGGTACGAAGTGGGGTGGGGTAGTGAGTCCCACGCTCGACCGCCTTTACCGTCCCAAGTTGCCCAGGATTACCAAGGACACTCTGGTACTCAATTTGATAAGAGGATAAGTGCATCTCGGAGCTGAGTGCTAAAAAAAAAGTTTGTAAATAGAGTTAGAGTTAGAATTCTAGACACCGTGACTGGCTGGTCATAAGTTAAAGTGGCTAAAAACTTAGGTAATATCGAGGTGATTTTACAGTAATTTAGGCTACAGCAGTTCTATAACCTGTTTCTATCCGTTACAGAAGGAATGAATTTTATTTATGACCTTTAGGCATCTAAGGCTCAAACCGGGATAAGGGAGGGGAAAGGATTCAGCAAGAAGTCGGCCAGAGCCTATGCTGAAGGATGCCATCCCGGCATTTGCCTCGTGTGACAGGAAAAACCTGTCAGGATGGTCGGCCGCTGGGATCGAACCCACGACCTCCCGAATGCTACGCCAAAGCTCTACCACTGAGCTACGGCGGTTCGGTTCGTTATAGAAGGAAAGTCGTTGTAGCGGTCTTGAGTCTTCATTAAATCCCCATTCCAACTGGCCCCGGATCAAGTTACGTATTTAACCTTCTCAGACCCAGGGGTCGGAAACGTTCGGATGTGGGTCTGAACTAAAGACTCGGGGTTCTGAACGATTCGGAATGTAAAAGTTAATCCAGTGACGACACATGATTTAACTTGCTGTGAAGTGTAACAACACTTCATTCTTAAAAACACGCAGATAATCCCTGTTTATTCATCGTTATCCTGCATTCACTATTTTGAAGATTACGAATCTATTAAAATCCCCAAAATCAATCTTTTACGCGTAAGCATCCTTTCTTCGGACTCGGTTACATTATTGTTGCAATAAATATTTTATTTAGTGAATGCACAAACTGGTAGGTGATGATATGCTTCACTAACTGTACCTGAAGATCTGTTACAGATTTAACCACTGTGCTACTGTCAGTTCTTCTACACAGACGATGTTCTAAATGGTTATCCAAAACCAGTAGCGCACCCAGGATTTTTGTGAAGGGGGGCAGCTGGAATGGACCATGGACATTTTCGATATTTTCCCGCTGTAAGTGATTTTTAAAGTATACATTTAACATGGCGGAGTGCGAAAGTCACTACTTACAAGATCGGGGTAACGACGCAAGTTATGCAACCTACCCTACTCATTCATGCTACCCATGCTGATCAGAGCTTCCCATGCTCTCCATCAGTCATACCAGACGAATGCCCGAGTGCTTGAAAGGCCAGGGTCGCTTCTTTATCCCACAGATAGTAAAAGGTATGGATTAATACGGGTTGTAGCCTAAGATACTGTAAAACCAACAAATGTAAAGTAAATAAAACTTCCTTTTATAAAAAAAATAATAATAAAAAAAACATACTGTGTCGTATAGGGGCAATAAAGAACTCTGCTACCAAATATAATTTAATGCCCAATACCTAACATTTAAATCGCAATTTAAAGGACAAACTTTTGCTACTGTTAGACAAATACACAACTCAACTGAATTTGACCATAATTTTATTTTTCAAAAATTTTAACATACAGGATGAACGCCAAATAACGGATGATGTGATTTCAGAACGCCATCTTGATTTACTATGGAAGAGTCTGGTGGTGTACTACTCCTGTCCCTCGGAACAAAATCGTCAATCTCTAGAAGATAATAAATACCCATATATTTATATTTATCCAAGTATTTCTGTTCATGTACTAGTTTCCAAACTAGGCTCAACCCTATTCTTTATTCAGAAAATGACAGACTGCATTTCTATAGCTTTCAAAATTAAATGTTAAAATGGGCGAATAATGAAATCGGTGTTTAGGATCAAAATAAATTCTTCTCTTGGCCTAACTTCTTATTCTTCTCTGTATCATAAAGGGATGCAATCTAGACATTAATTCTATCTTCTAGTTTCTTCTTCGATCTGAGATCTAAATAGGTGAGTCTGATTCGATCTTTTACCGTATACTATCCTTTTTATAGAACGCTTATCAAACTTTATATTATAGTTTTTTTTATAATTCTAAGTGGTGTATTCTACTACTGTACATCGGATAAAGAAGTCGTCCTGGCCTCAATTTAAAGTGCAATCCAGACTTGTTTCCAGTGTAACTGAAGGACACAAGGGAAAGCTTTCGTTAATTCGTCAATGAAGGAGTTCGATCTGAGTACCTCCTATTACAAGACAAGCACTCTTCTCCTGAGCCACCCCTAGCGGTGCCGCTCTGTAATATTTTTTCTGTTGATTAGGAACTTTGTCCTTTTTTTAAAAAATGTTTATGTAGCTCACGATGCATATATATATACTTCATTTCTATATACTTATAAATAGATAATTTATATTTTACTTTTCCTGTAGCTTTGGAAAATTCGTTTAAACTTTCACCTTCCATTCCTGTTGTCTGTGACTGGATGGAACCTTTCTTACCACCATGCTTCTACATATATGTTTACTCTTCTACCTAGATCTCTTTGGTACCTCGCTCTCACATTACAATAGATGTTTCAAGTTTTCGTAGATTTTTCTTCCAGCCGCTTGATATTTTCCCACTTAAAAAGTTGCTTTTACTTTAAAATACATTACTTTCCCCCATTATTAGTTCATGTCATTCATGTGGGCGTATTTTAAGTAAATGACACGTCACCGGTAGGCCGGTAGATAGTAGAAGTGCCACCTTTCAGTTTAACGGATTTTAAATATAGCTTCTCAAGTAAAACCGTCACTTCATTCCTCTCCACGTGAAATTATACTTTTTCAGTTGTGTCCCTTTTCTTGAGAAGGTGCGATATTCCTTTCTAGACAACGAGCCATAAAAGTGGCATTTGAATTTTCAATTTTCAAAAATATTTCATGAAATTCACAGTTCCCTATCATAGAAACACTTACACATGAAAAGCTTATCTATTACTATGAGAGGTGCCATGATCTATACATGTGCTTTCCACGTCGTATTCGTCTCCCTACTTTACATAGTTATAAGCATAAAAAATTTACACTTGGCTTTTCAGTTTCTTTAAGACTACAGCTCGTCCATGTTAACTTACTAGCTTTGATCTCTGGAAAAAGAAGTGACAACTCCAAAATTCGCCTGGTGTGGCTGCCAGAAACCGGAGAAAAACCTGTCAGGATGGTCCATTCCAGGCTTTTCTAATTATTAGTGTCTCACTCCTAAATTTGAATAGTAGGTCATTCTTGCCATACCATTTGTAGCCTACGTTCGACTGTGTATTATTGGAACAAAGTTTAAAAAAAAGGTTACAGCCAGGACATTTAAATTTCCATCATGGTTCGCCTGGCGAAACTTAAGAAAACTACAGAACCACAGATGGGATGTTGAAAGCAAGGTTCGTAATGCGTGCCTTCATGTTTCTAGCTCCCTGCTTAGATACTATGTTATTTATGATACATCCAATGGTCAGGGTTCCCACTCATTTTGAAAGAAGGAATTATTTGAATTCTCCAGGTAACTATGCACATATCTCATTAGTCCAGTAAATCAGTTTCTACGGTGGAAACTTTAAACCACTAGCTCCAGGTGCAAGAGGCTCAATAACTTTAAAGACACATCACAACAGAAACGCCTGATTTAGCAAAATCAAAGTTACAAAAGATACGCTGATAAAACTTTGATAAGCTGTATCTTTGGATCACTTTAATGACTTTGGCCCATACCGCTTTTACAAGCTGTTAAGAATTAAAATCGACAAACACCCATTCTCCCAGCTGGGATTCGAACCCAAAACTTGGTGAACGTTAGCCTAACGACTCAGGCCACACAGTTCCCACGGCTCGGGGAAAAAAAGTTCTGAGAAGCACAAAATGCACATAAAATATTCCATTATCTTTGCAGGTTAGAAATAGATGTACGAAATTTCTGATGGTTTTCAGAAAAATTTTACTTGTATGCTGATTTTCCTAACTTCTCTCGGTCTTTCCGATTAGTGGGAACCTTGATGGTGTATAAACAATTCTTCTTTTGTTATTATCAGAATCCTTTCTCTTTTAACCCTCAAAAATTTATAAAATAAAGATGGGAAAAATTCCGAGTCATTGGAAAGTGTCTAAACAGAAAGTACTTGCTTGTTAACACACCAATTCTACTTGTACATAATGAATGATATATACAAATAAATTAATTCAGTTTAAAGAACTAAAAAGATGAGATTTACACCGATGATAGATTTTTGTAAAGGAAGTTGAAGTTATAGAAAGAAATAAGAAAAGAAAAGAGAAGAGAAGACAAGAGGCTGTTAAAGAAACGTAAAGATTCACATTCAAGAAAGCTAGAATATAACATGCGAAAAGTTAGCATTACAACTATATAACAGAAATGAGAGAATCTAATGATAAAAAATGAAAATAACCAAAACATTCACAGAACCAAACAAAGTACAAATTAAGAGCAGTGAGAAGTCGCATTATCAACTTAATAATGTAATCCTAATACTAAATATTTAAATTCTCTACTCATGCAATAAGAGCACATGCGCCAACAACCACACTTGTGCCCAATCAGTATCTGTACGTGATCCATGCTGATACTCACCCCCTTTTTTGCTGGCCATGCTGCCAATAATTATTATGCAGTGGCGGAAAGCGCTGCTGACTGCGAAGCTGTCCTCCTCCATCGGGTGGAGGGAGGCGTGGTCCCATCAAGCCACGGCCATTGTTGCCAAGTTGACGATTATTGTTACTCAGTGCCTTGTTTAGATTCGCCTTAATTGTTAAAAGCTGAATATGGAAAAGAAAAGAAATCACTAGTTTTCTTTTTTTTTTAACTAAACATTTTTTTTTATATGCTGCTTCTATTCAATTCTTAATTATTAATTCGTAAATATTGAACTTTCAAGCGACTGCGATTGCAAAATTTCTCGAGTAAGCGGTTCAATATTAAACGCTAAAACCACTTTTGTTATCTCTTTTCCTCAAGAATCCTACATAACAGTTTTCTAGAAAAGAAAATTAATATAAAATAACTACATGATGCCAAACGCATTACTTTTTTTTTTACTACATCAATGTTTATAGAAGCGTCTTTCAAAGCGTTAACAGATCTGCTAAACACGAAAAATAAATCAATTTAAAACATTAGGCAAGTTATACTGAGTTAGGAGGCGAACTCCTATAAGAGGCAAACTCCTATAACTGAAAATAAATTATAAAAAGCTACACAAAGAAAGACACAAAAAGCTTTCAAGCTACAAGCACAGAAAGTATTTTCAGATTTTTATTTGTACTTAAGACAAACGTTACTGTACTGAATACTACGTTTATTACAGTACACCTTTTCGACATTCGTTTGATGTTTAGTTTGTTGATTTTCAAACCGAAACTTTCTGGAATAGTTCTATTTAATCTAATCGGCTGCTCATGTAACAGTAGACTACAGGGTGATTGAAAAGCAACGGTCGTTATGTTCGAGGATGAATTCCTCAGAAGGAAAGAAAAATAAAATCTCCTTTTGAAGAAATTTCGAAACATATGTAGTAACGGAGCTCTAAAAACATGTGCAGTATAAACAAGGAATTAGCTTTCTTCTTCTTTCAACCTGAGAGTTTACTGTTCATTTTTTTCACATACCCTGTATTTTAAGGCGGGTATGCCCATATTAACCAATATGCTTAATTACACTGGTGTTGAAGATAAAAAAAAAGTTTTAATGTTACTAAATTAAGTTATATTTGGCTATTGATGAATTTAAGTGCGAATCTTAATAGAGGAAGTTATTTAATGAATTACTGAAAAAGTGGTCAACAGATGGCAGCACCTATATATCTAAGTTTCAGGCTGTCTTCTAGTATTTGTAATTATATTATTAATTTTGTTTTATGATTCTATTAATTAACGTTTTACATTATTAATATTAACACCAATATTTCTTCGATCTAAACCAAATACTTTAGAAGTTATTTGTAATTTTATATGAAAGGTCGTAATCAATAATGTAACTATATTATATATATGTAAAAACTGAGAAGAAGAAGAAGTTCGTTCTCCCTCATATAGGTACTACTCACAGTAGTAGTTCTGGACGTCTACGGACTTCATGACGTTATAAAATAAAATTAGTTCCCTATCCTCAAAAGTATATGCGTTTTATTTATATGCACCTTTGTATCCCATATACCTTTGTAGCACGCTCGATCCCGCCAAGTGGGAGAACTGGGGTACGGGTTATATGTCTTCAGGTTTGACTTTATCTCTTCTCACCAAGCTTTCTCCTCCTAAAGGACAAAAACCCACAAAAGGAGGACCAGTTGGTAAGTCTACGAGGAGAACAGACCCTAGAAGCCTCCTATTCAATTTAGGGAAACTTATCTGCTTTAATACTTCGGTGACATTAACTTAAACTAGTAATATCTATTCGTATTTACAACGGTTACATTCAAAAGTTCAGTACGAAAAATGAGCGTCTAGAATTATCCGTATCTACCATTAGCTGTGAAAGATGTACATGTGGAGAGTAAATCAGGTAAATATTCTAGAACAAGTAACGAAATGTAAGCTTCTAGATATATCTCCATTGACAACTAGTTATAAAATGTTAGTGTATATGGAGTGTAAATCTAAGGATAAAGGATAAAATTGATTATATGGGCGGTAACAGCACTATAGCTTACGCTTGTCCCGAAGGAGTGTAAATCTAGTACATCACAGAGTTCAGTATTGACAGTTAAGTTATACAGTATGGTTGGTATCTCAATGTTCCAGCTACATGTATGAATGGATAAGGCCTTCCAGTTCAGATTTAGAGTCTACTCTAACGTTCTGGCCATGAGTTAACGTTCAAACAGCTCTCAAAATCATTATAGTGATAAAGTACGATGAAGATTTAATTGATTTATCTAATTCACAATTGTGGACACAAATAACAACTATCACCTACACCCTTCACAAGCTGGAAGGGTGGTTTCCTTGGCAAATTGTTTTCCGGAGATAGGAACAGAGGATTCTCGTACCATCCCGGCATTCGCCTGATGGGGAACTCGATCCAGTGCTTATCCGAAGTCAATGATTCTAACCACCGAATACAAGGACTGGGAAAATGAAGACTTCTGGTTTCCTTTACTTTCGAACTAAAATAATTCGAACATTGTTCGCTAATGATAAAGTATATCTGAAATTATAAACTTATTTTTTTACTAAACTTGAGGCATGTTTGGCTTAGATCGGAATAGGAAAGCAGTCGGCCAGGGTCTAGTTTGACTGTACCAGCCCGGCATTAGCCTCAAATCAGGATAATTCATGACATTCCTAATGCGAAACGAACGCTCTACGAATTGAACATCCGTCACTCGGTGAAAGCTAATTATAGCAGTGACAGAACCATGATGAAATCAAGAAACATACAACACACAGTTCTTATCATGTGCCGAAAAAAAAAACAATGTAGAAATTTATCATCCAATTTTCCTAGAAACTTGAAACAGTTACCTGCAACAAACACATTTTTATACGTTTTGTTGCAAGCCAAGCATACGAAAAACACTTAAACCTTACTGTTACATGAGCAACGATTCTTGCTGTGTCAAAGTATCCACAATGTTCGTACCTAGTTGCTTTTAATATATCATTTTTATGAAAGAAAATTAAAGAAGTATGCATCGATTCTTCCGTTACGACGTAATGCCTTGCATCGAAAGCACTGTAAGGCTACGGCATGATACATACAGCCTAAGGCCATTTTTATATTTGCTTCTCTTTGCTTGGTCCATTGAAGGTAGATATTATCATTTCAATACTAAGCAACAGTACTTTCCCTTTACCTGCACATAAATACTAAACTAAAAAGACACTTAGTATTCTGAATGGCTTATTTACTTGCAAAAGCATTTTTAGAATAAATAAATAAAAATCTACACTATTTTCCATCTTTGCAATGCTTTCCAGAAGGTTTTCATGCTAGTATCCAAATATTATGCTTGCTCGTCCTATACACATTTCTTTCTCTTTATTTTTACTTCCAAACTGCCAAAACAGCTTACGCAAAACTCTATAGAGAAAATTAAATTTCTAAGTTAATCTTTAAACATGCTGCAGGCTTGTCTATGTAAGTGCTGCTACGTATATAATTGATGCAAGAGAACCACCTGTTTATATTACATGCATAGACATGCTATGCTATGATATCATGCCAATGAAGTAACTTTTTATTGCAAGACAAGGCACCATAACACGAGAAACAATATATAAGAAATGCACTTCATATTTTTCAAAACAATTAACAATATGTATATCAATCACCATTCCATCTATCCATACATACATGTAATTGTGATTTATGAAAGAACAGGTGAAAAAAAAATGATGTACTTACGTAGTGAAACGTACAGGACACAGTACATGAATAAACAAAATTTTAAAAACGTAGCCACGCCTTTAGTTTAATATGGAAACCATCTTCCGATTAAAAGAATAGACACTACTGTATATTCTTTAATTGGAAACTGTCCTCCAGGGTTTCTTTATATCTGAAGACGATTAACTGAATACAATTTTTTGATGGTTTCACTGCTTTTTCATTTGTATTTCTGTGTACTAGTATCTTGCTTCACCATGTAAGTGCATCTTTATAGTCTGTGTTTAATTACCTTGTAATGAGTGTTAAAAATGAATATCATATTCAGTTAATACATGATACAGTCAATAAGAGGTTTACTTACAGTCTACGACTTACAACTACAACAAAGGTCCACAGTTCGTAAGCAGTTTTCACGTACTACACGTTGAAATTATTTCTCTTTAATTCTAAAGATTTTTCTTAATTAATTAACAATCTACAAACACGACCCAATTTCGGCCATTTTTACACAGGATATGTTTAACAACAACAACAAGGGGAAGGATTTTGGAAAGAACCGGCCCTGGCCTTAATCAAGGTATCATTCCAGAATTTACCCGGTGCAACCGAGGGAAACCCAAGTCAGGATGGTCGGCACCGGGAATCGAGCCCGACTCTTCCCGATTACAAGGCGAGCACTCTAACGACTGATCTACCTCGGTAAAAAGTTTGGTCAGCTTGGAGGTCGAACCCGGGCCGTCCACTCAGGAATCCAAAGCCCATACATATCCCTGCTGCAGTATTTCCAACATTTCCTGATGAGATTTGTTTAATTTCTGGCAAAATTGTGTGTTTGGGTTTTGCACGAAATGAGGTGGACTATCTCACGCACACTGCCCCCATTGCCACACCATTATCAGTTACATGAAATGTTGGCGGCTGTAGTAGTAGACGCGGTGGCTAGTGCACGACCTTATTGACTGTACCACGTTGCTTCTCTCGATCATGTTTCCACAGCCTCATATTTGAGCTTTGATTACCAAATAGTCGGCCTCAATAAATAAATACCAGCACGGGTATCGAAATCGAAACCAAAATCCACAGGATTAAAAACACACGCACATTGTACACCTATGCGTAATGAAATGTTTATATGACAATGGAAGAAAAATTCTGACAGATTGTTTTTAGTATTATTAATATTTCTGAACTATACTGGTATCTTTGTCCAAGGACTGTCTTAATCTAAGGAATGACGTTCCTCGATAAGTACCCTCCAGGAATGTGGAGGGTCAAGGGAACGGCCAGTATCTATTCTGTGTACCACCCGGACTTTCACTTGTTAACACTAAGGAAAAATGGGACAATCCATTAGAATAGTCGATCTTAATTCAAAGCGACTTGCCTACGGGCGATTCGCACGCACGTTGTCGGTACACAATGTCGATTCGGATTGTGCTTACCACGTATGTGAGAAAAGGATGAATAAATCCGTAACTACATCTATACACTTATCTTATAAACGTACTCTCGTCATTTACGGTAAAGCATAATTAATCGAATCAAGTATGGTTAACAAATCATTGAGTTCAAGCACATTCCGAGTAACGAAGGAAAGGGCGTAAGTACGGCGACAATTTTGTTTTCCTTAAGGAAATGGTAACATTAACAACTACGAATCTGAAGACCTGGCTTCAATTCCTTCTGGTCTTTTTTTATGTGCTATTAAGAAAACGAAATTTTCTTAGCATCAAAACAAAGTAGTTATTGAATAAGGACCAATTTTACAAGAACCTCCTACCGTGATGCATTCGTACGTCATCCTGATATAGATACACATTAATTACAACGTATATTCGCCGGTAAAGTAGTTTCAAAGCAAGCATTTAACTCATTTATGTATACTATAAGCCTTTGTAGTAATTTAGGCTTCAAGTTGCCCCTTACATGAACATACTTGCTTTACTCGTGAAAGAACGTTTCAAACTTGGGATCTATAGATTACCCGCCCTCACCCTGAACCAACTACACATCCGAAAATAGTTAAAATGATTCAATAGGAATACATTTCGGAAATCAACTCTGTCTTATAAATGAGTTACGTGAATTATACTACAAGAAATGTTGTCTTCTTGACGCTGGGTGTTTGTTTCACAAAAATTGTTTACTCTATATATTTGCAGTATTGTTGTGATATGAGGAAATGGAAATTATATTGAATTGTTCTAATTTTTAATCAATATATTTACATTTTGAGAAATGAAAGGAGTGAGTTGGATTGCAATAAGCCTGAATAAAAACAAACGAAAGCTTTATACTAAACCTATTCAACTGTGTCCATGCAATGTATTTAAGAAAGAAGTCTGCAATATCTGACAGGATCGAAGTTCACGCACACATATTATCATCACACATCCTTTCGTACTTTCAAGTACACATACACAAATTCAAATACACGATTATTAACTTCTGGTAAACAACAAAAAGTTACAGAAAAATAAATATATTTGTATTCTTTTGTGGGACAATAGAAAATTAAATTTAAATCTCGATGGTATACAGAGGAAAGGACGGTAAGAGAATTCAAAAGGTAGCAGTTTAACTCAGGCCGAATGGATGATGATGGAAGAATTGGCGGAATGAAGAAAGTGGGAGGAAACGGGAGAACCCCAACGAAAGACACGCACACGGTGTTTGTCCACCACAAAGCCCACATGCCACGAGCCGGGATCGAACCGACGATCCCACGCACCAGAGGTAGGCGCTCTAGCACTGAGCCACCGCGGACCACACACTCCTGGAGTTACACACTTAGATTTGGATGAAACTTTCCAGTTGGCAGTCTTCAACGTGGAAAGAAATGGGTGGCGTTTCACAATTGTATGTACAAGCAACTCGATGATTGAAAAGTGATTTAATTTTTCCTAGTGAAATGTTCCGGGTTAATTCAAATATGGACCGTGTAATTTCTAGAGATTCGGCGGAACATGAATCTATGTCAAATGTAAATTAGATCAGGCATTGTATCTGTGACGCATGTTACATGCTCCGTCCACCATCTTGGATTCAACATTTCTTTCAAATGGGAGTAGGGGAAAGTGACATATCTGAAATTTTCTCAGCAAGTTACCGTACTTCCAACTGTTCGCAAGTTATTATATGTTACATTAGGTATTATCGAACAATCCACATAATTTCCACAGATTATACAGAACATAAGTGTACCCATATGATATGTAAATGAAATCAAGTATACGTTCATGGCAGCAGTTCTTTGTTGATTCCGCTAGCGTCCGTTAGGAGGCAGCGCAGTTCAGCGCATCAATATGGTGATGAGCGAGTTAACATCTTATCAGCTGGCCATCACGTTCCCCATGAGATTCCTTTGTGTTTTCATCGATTTTGTTTTTGTACCATCATTTCGAATCACAACAGCCTTCGAAAACATGCTACAAAGAGTTCGAAAAGAACTTTATTCCTGGATTGATGTGTACCATATTACGTACGGAGCACACGTAACATTATGTAATTCATCTGTACAAATTTGGTCAGCCTGTATTAATCGAATTTACTAGAGTTATATCAAACTTCAATACCGCATCATTACGATCAGAAAGATTACTTTGACTTACAGTGATCCAGATGATCACTGACTCTTTTACATTACCATTATTAAAATCCCACGACGCTTAGAGAACGATACGTAGATTTCAATACAAAATTTTATAATACAGTTTTAAAAATTTGTTAAAGCAGCTTTCACTGAACTATATCCCCTGTAACAATTCTTTGAACTTGTGGTTAAGTTAATGTCGAAAATAAGATCCATTCGTACTCAATAAAAATTGCATAAATACTTGCCTCCTTTTTCTGGTCATCGTTTTCTCGACGTAAGTTTTTGAATTATTTTATTGGCATCTTGCAGTTTGTTCAACACCCCATCAAAGCCATGATGAGCAACTGTCTGGTTTTGGGCATCAGATCTTGATGTTTGCGATGACGACTCAGGCTCCTCCTCGGATGATTTCTTGTGCGAACAGCAACATGAATCGATTTTCCTGTAATGACACATTGCCATTTGTTATATATATAAAAAAAAAGAAAACAGGTCTCACAAAAAAATCAAATACAGTAATTCTTACAAAAAATAATTCTCCACTTAATCTTCGTCATAACAGATTTACAAACAATAAAATTACGGATCAATTAAAATATTTAGCATTTGGATCACCAGTAAACTTAACTGGGATTTTGAAATTCATGAAATCATTAAAAAAGCCAAAGTTCTCTCTGCTGCTAAATGAAGAGTTTCATCAAAATCTTTATTATTATTATATAAGACTTATTTTCATGGTACGATAAACTATTATTTCACAGCATGTAAGAATCTATCAGATACACAATTAGAACGACAGGAAATGATTTAACCTATGTTATTACGACGTATCTTCGTCTAATGAGCAGTACTCCAAACTTATTTGTACATTCAGAAGCATAACAGCCGAATATCCTTCATGATTTCATAAAGAATTGGTTATTTCAAAAGCTATGTTAAAACATGAGTAACAGATACCAAAGAGCGATTTTAGAGCAATCTGACAATTTTGGACAAAGGAGAAATAGCAGCAAATACTTGTACATTAATATTCTCGTTAATATTTACTTCCACACCTAGAATTCAGACACCACACGTAGAATTTATTCCCAATTTCAATAGCATAAGTCAATACTACAAAAATTGGAGGGTTACCATTTCATTTTCAGACATCTAAACAAGTAAAAGGCTATGCGAGTACCGTACCTATATTCGACCCACAAACATAAATACAGAGAACAACATTTAACAGATATTGCATCGATATTTACTCAAAAAAATATAATTAATTTAAAAAACGTATATGATGAACTGACTGCCAAAAGTTAATTCAGAAAAAAAACTTGTACAGTATCCCCACTTGTTATAAATACATTACCTGTACACAACATACTAAAACATCAAGGACGTACAGTTCATATACTTTTGTAAGGGCTCATGAATCCTTCAAATTTAGCCATCTTGCTGATAAATATTTAAAAGATTCCGTGGAGTTCAACAAGATCACTAATATTAAACTTCACTGGTTAAATGTACTCCCAAAATTAGAAATCAAAACGCGAATGATCAGACTGGATTATTGAACTTCCTTCAATTAGTAACACAACAAAATAGACTTAATTCATATAAACATTAATGTAATTACACCCTGGCTCGCAGGTGTTCCAGCAAAATGAAAAGTTATAGTCTTATGGAACTTCTATAGCTCATTTACGTAAGTTAAATATTTTGGAAACTCATTGCCACTGTTCTTTGAATATCCAAATTATACTAAAGGTCAAAACGTCTTTAAAAAAACATCTCACATATCCTTCCCCTTGTCAACTAACTCCATAGTAAGTATCCCAACAATTAAGATATGCTACACCTTACTAAATTACTTCGGAAAAATTATATTCAACTTAAATAAATAAATAATCGTGAACTACTTATTATCACTTTCACTGATACGGTACCGAGTTCTTAAAAAAATCTTGTCACAAAATTAGATTAATACGCGAAAATGAAAACTAACAATAGGTAACTTTCACCTTTCGATTTGTGTGACGTAATTACAGGTCTTAAAAAGTGGACGTATGTTATTATTTATGTTTTCCAAATATTTCCTCAACGAAGAGAAACGAAACTTTCCTCGGTTAGCTAAAGAACTAAAACAATCAAAGAAAGTACTGTGTGTAAATATTGTATTATTTGTCCACAGGCTTATGGCTGGTGAGCTTCGTACGAATGATATGCAAATAAATACCTCCAGATGCAATCGGACAGCTTCGTTTCTGTTCGTGTTCTCCTCTTACGGCCACCCGCCATAAGCCCTTGGACAAAGTATAGTCGCAAATGCCTGCATGAAGCAGTTAAAACGCTGTACTGGTGTTTTAAAAAAATGTAATATTAGTACACGCTTATATAAAAATCGATAGAATAAACACCGATGTTGTGAAATTATGTATCATATTTTATAAGCTTTTAAATTGAAGAACTGTTATTAGAAGGAACACTTACGTTTGTTGATCTTCAATAACCTTTGACAAATAGATATTTTTACTTTTCGCTTCATGAAGCGAAGCACGTAGCTCGACTAGCTCTTTCTCGAGAAGTTCAACTTGAAGAGGCGTCACGTTGATTTGTTTCGGACTTAACATGATCTACAACAAAAATGCAACATCATATTAGTTACTTATATTGAGACTATTATTTCATGGCATATCTGCAAAACAATTCAGTAACAGGAAACACGACAAGTATAAACAAACTGTACATTTACATAATTATTTAAATCTGCATTATAAACGACTGAAAATCAATAAATGAAAATCTCTCTTAGTTTACATTATATTAGGTTTTGGTCACCCCAGGACACTTTGGTCGCATGTAAGACATCCAAAATCTGCACTCCACCCACCCTTACGAAGGACGGGGAATATTTCGCATTTCGCAAAGGCCTATATACAGTAGGCACTCTAATCCTCCGGCATTCTTCTGTTCGGCACATTCTGTAATCCGGCACCGATCGAGTTGCTAGCGTTCGGATTTTTTTCGGGTGGATTCGGATGTTTGTTATCGCCCATGTGTATTATTTTTCTTGCAATAGAGCAGCTTATTACATGCACAACTTGTTTAAAACATCATTGTACTGTACTGTATTCATTTTTCTTTGGTATTCCCATTAAAACTATACTGACGTTCGATTATCCGGCACGGCCGTGGTTCCGAACGTGCCGGATTAAAGAGCAATTACTGTACTCTGCATTACATAAGGAATGACTTCGAAGCCTAATATTCGTCTAGTCAATTGATACTTACCACGACTTTAATTACGCTAATTTATTGATAACTCCGCACGAAACATGGACAATCATAAAGCAAGATATTCATTCTCTAAATAAATGCATCACACAATATTTTTAGCCGCCTAGAATTGAAGAGTTTGGTGCAAAATAGAGGTAACTACATTTTACCGAATTGTTCACGAGGGACAAAAGCGACACAACTGTGGTACGGCGTGAAAAGTTAGATCACTTATATTACTCTCAGTGAAGCGTCTAACCCCAATCCTGTACCGAAGATACCGAACTAGTTTTTTGTGTGTGTGTGTGTGTGTGTGCGAATTTGTAGTTACCTATCTCCCGCACGAAACACTGAAATTCTGAACTAGTTCAGTTTACTTCCTCTTGTGATCGGGGCGTTGCTTTGTTGCAGCGGCACATCTTCTCGTTGGAAAAGATGGGATAATACAGTAGGGTCCCACTAACCCGAAAATCCGGATAAACCGAACAGGCCCAAGGAAAATATGCCAAATTATTTTTAACTCTAACTTAAGAGGGAAAAAAGAAAATAGTTTTTTGATGTAAAAACGTGTATTTTATATACAACGTACAAGAAAATGAACTCAAAGTACAGAAGTACAGGTACAATTTTAATTACATACTGTAATTAAAGTACGGTACTATTCATTATAAAAGGCTCAAGGACATATGCCTACTAAAAATGTTTAAGTTACAATTAAATTTAAAAGCAAGTGGTAAAAACAATACGTATTCACTAACGAAGTACAAAGTCAGTGATTTTCTTTTGACGCAAAGAAGTAAATCGACTTGATGAAGCAATGTTGCGCCAACGACGCATAAACATAACATAACGATGTGCATGAGAACAACTGTACTGTACGGCGAACTCTGCAGAAGTAAACTCCAACACATACGTATTTGCTAGGTCGCTGCGATAAGCTGGCACTAGATCACAGTCTAAAACGCACTAGAAGGCCAAAGACGCTAAATAACTTTCCGGCTTAATGAAAGTTCGGATATTTCGAACTTTTGTTAATCCGAACAGGGCACAGCCCCAATTAGTTCGGATTAGCGGGACTCTACTGTATTAGTCATAACAGCGTATATTCTCTCAAGGTATCCAGGAGTAAAGTGGAGAGGAAGGGGGAAATCCGCATCACTTACACCCTCTTCATATCCTTATTTTCGAAGTTTTGCGATCGATCCACTTCTGTGTCTTTGTCCAACCACTGTAGACGTATATCAAAAGCACGCAATTCATAGGGAACCTTGAATAGCTACCAGCTGGTAATACTTAGCAGTGTTTGTCAATCTTCTCGATTTTATTATAGGTAACGACTTACACTCCTTTACTGTACAGATATTGTGCAGACACTTTGTAGATATTCGTCGATCATCTTCCAGTTCGGTTTATCAACATCCACGTATCTTCTCCCTGTCTTCTAGCATGCTCAGTTTCTAAGCATAAATGCGGAACAAAGGGAACACGAAACTCCTTAAAATTGGTCTCCTTGTAGCCACCTAGATTCATCACCTGTCTTCTTTTTCTCAACCGATGCTACTATTGTGTGTAATGTGGATGTACAGAATTTTAACAACGCTCCTCTTCACAAAAAAATACCTGCTTCTGGTGCTAGGGTTTCTCGGTTCGATTCTGGCTCGTCTCATGTGGGGTTTGTGGTGGACAGACACCGTGCGTGAGCGTTTTTCGAGGTTCTCCCGTTTTTTCTCTCTTTCTTCATTTCACCAATTCCCTCATCATCATTTCCTGTGTCAAAAAGACCTTCAATACAATTCAAATTGAACAACAATGGTTATCCAGTTATTGGTTTGTGTTCTACGATTGACAATACCGTCTGTGACGTTAGACGAAACGCTGAGATGTCCAAGTGAAACGTTATCTTAAAACTAAAAGGCAGCTCGTTATAAGATACAGAAAGCAATGCGTAATCGAGTGAATACGTAATTCATATAATCAAGGTCTACTTAGGAAATTTACGTTTCTGCCCAATAGTTACGTCACGAAATTTTCGACCATGTCATAAAACAGAATTATGCAATGTTTTCTATATTTTAAATATTTTCTATTTGAGTCTTAATTCTGTACAAAAGTGAAACGTCTGCCTACTAATTTACTTCCTAATAACATAGATTAGAAGATTTGTTCGGCTTCTTATAGGAGATCTTACGTTCACTTACGTTTGGTAACTCAACTTTGTTCGATGGATTTGTAAATGCATCATGGCGAGCTTTCATATCGGAGTCACTTGCAACTTCTGCAAATGCGTTTCGTATATTTCTTATTTCCGTCTCGCTCATTACATCAGTAGCTGCTGCATCACGTAAGCAGCTGAACGAAGGGTCGTACAACATCGCAGTGGCCATACTCTGCTGGTCCCGTTCACTTGCAATAAATGTCACGGAAGGAACCTGTAATATTAAATATTACAACTTCAGAATAATCTTCTTTGTTACTTGCTATCTTTCTACTCTACTCTGGTCAGTTTGTCGGATTTTATCTACGGTCCTATAACTTGTAGACTAATATTAGAATAAGCATACTGGCACGAAGATAAGATGAAGAATATAACACTTGGTACAACTGAGTTTACTGCATGAATACCTGAGCAATCACGATTTACTGCGTCATCCTAGCAACATCCTCCATCTTTAGTAACGGTCTTAGACTCTATGTGTTCGTCAGGTTCTAGGTATTGTCTTATGGTATTTGTGCTCTCTGCTTGTGATCATGTATTCAAATCCGTATTAATTTATATTCATGGATTGAACATATATCTCTGGCTTAAGTTCGGTGACATCTCATCGGAGAAAGTGAATACTGCAAGTAGCGCTCAGGGTCTGTACTTTAGCTGGCATTCACCCGGTGGAACTGAGGAAAACCCTAATTATCTCACCTGAACCATCTTCCTCACTGCTGATTCATAGTTAATGACTTTCGCCACTTGATCACGTAGGCTGGCTGAAACTGTTACTTACGAGAAGAACCCAAAAGAAAACGGAATTTTGTAATACAAACTGGTATATTTATTTCTGCGTGTTACAAATTGGATCTCCTTCAAAGCACTATCCATTTGATAAAATGCACCGATCTAAACGCGTTTTCCACTTTTCGAAGTACTCCTGAAACTTTTGCAAAGTGATGCCTTTTAATGCCTCTGTCGTTTTTCTCTTCACCTCTTCCACGTTCGCAATTTTTTTTTCCTCTGAAGACTTTTTCCATTCGGAGGAATAAAAAGAAGTAGCATGGAGAAAGATCCGCTGAATATGGCATCATTTGTTAAACATTGTTTCACACTCAGGACTTTGTGGGACGGTTAGGCACGAATTTTATTGCAACTCTTCATTTACGGCACCTCGCTCAAAATCCGTTACCAGGAACTCAGGATACACCAGAATAATTAACGAGTTCGTCAATAGTTCTGCGATGGTCTTCCAAAATCAGCTAAAGAATTCTCGGGTCAAGGGTCACCCTGAGCGAGGTTGGTCTACAAGTGATAATTCACTAATCTTGAGGCGGGAGAAACTGCTCGTAAACTTGTGGTTCTCCTTCGAAGCTGCTTCGAGCATTATAACTTTTCTCCTGGCGTTTTCTCTCAACTGAAAACAGAACTTCACAACCGTACGTAGTTCCCGCTTTTCACCCATTACAAAAATCGCCGAATAAGCAAGAGACGCTTAACAAAGAAAACTACTACGTGGCGCCACGACTTTACTCGACAACGCCGGTCGGCAGACTGATGCAAGAGATACCTAGCGGCGGAAGCAAATACTTCAAAGAGCCAGCCCACGAGAAAACGATTCCGATTTCTTTTTGGCCCCCCCCCCCTCCCCTTGCATTTTGATGCACACTTGAAGCTATCTTCATTTATATAGTTCGAACGAGAAACAATACGAAGAAGACTGCCACTGTCATATGTCACAGTGACAGTATGGGTTTTCTCATCGTATACCGAATGAATTTCAAACTTCAGGGTTTTAAACTCCATTTATATTTGTATCATCTCTATGACCGGCAAATACTGTGGATTAGGGAGAAGTCCTGTAATTTCTGACATTACCACTATACACAATACAGTGGGCAAAATAAATGTTTTGATCTAAGAGCAAAGAACATCGATGTCGTATAGCAACAGGTTGCCAATGGCAACGGATGTTTTCTTTCGTTACAATGATTTATTATTTCGTTGTATATACTCAAATGTGTATCCTATTGTTTTTCTGTTAGTCTGAGTTGAATGATAGCCCCAATAAACGGCAAAAGTACAGTTTTCGTTACCATGGATTGTTCGAAAGTCTTCCGCGATAGCGGTTTCTTTTAAATATGTCATTAAGCCACGGCAATATTTATCAATGTAATTACCTGTAGAATTTTTCTGTCTTAAGAATTTGGGATTCAGCAGAATCTTACAGATAAAAGCTTCAGCAACATTTTGTAACTAAAGTTTTATATACTTAACAATTGAATATCGACTAAATATACGATATGTTAGCGCTAAACTTGAAAGACTGTATGATAAGATACAATTAATTGTATGGGCGGTAACAGCACTAAGGCTTACGCCCGTCCCGATACAGAAAGAATGTTTCAATGAAATGATTTATAGTGAACACTATTATATCTGAAGATTCTATGTTAGTGAGACAATAAAGCGTAAGAAATATTTGTAGAGAAACTTAACGATATACAGGAAAATAAATGTCAAACTATACAGTACTGACAAGTTGCTACGGTGATGACGATTAATAAATTATTTTGGTCAAGTTCGAATTAACTGTGTTTCACTTATATTTTAGTTTGATGGTTAGAGCTTTGGAATCTTTAAACTTAATGAAGTATAACGAACTTCAGATACCACCTCCCATAAACATTAAGGTTGTTATACAAATGTTAGGTCGTGATGATGGCCAGAAATTGATTACATTATGAACAAAGACTAATCTGTTCTAGCCTAATCTACCAACCTACCATTGAATACATCAAATTAGGCTACCTCGACGTTTTAAAGTCACATTAATTTCAGTTTTATATAATTTATATCATTTGTTGTAATTAATGAGTTTGAATTCAAATGTAAATCTCTTATATTGGAGATTATCACGCGAAAGATTTGAGTTTTTCGGGTAAATGACTGGATGCCATACAAACGTTTTGTAAAACAGATTATCATGTAAAATAAAATATATTGTAGTAAAACAGAAATACTACATTTCGAATCAGTGTTTTCCTTCATGGTAGCTGCTAGAAGAACTCTCTTGCCTGACAGTCCTAGTTCGGAAGCCCTTCGCTAGGTCCCGTGCGGTACAATTACAAAGTAGGCTAACGGTATCCATTTCCTCGAATATACTGAATTCAACGTCTTACTAAGAACAATTTACCCTACGATAAACCGGTGACCGATCCACTCAGTGTGTAAATAATACAGATTTGGCTACCCACAGCGTGTGGCATCACACATAATGATCAAGTATAAGAGTGTGAACAATGTGCACATTTTACATATGACAACTAATCATATCTCTGACAAGCATCATCCATGATAGTCAAAATAATATTGACTTGTCATAAATCATTCAGGTTCTTCTTTTGAGTATCTTGGCTTCTTTCGTATACTTCATTTCTTTCTTCCGTTCATACAAGGCTCACGCGCCCTTCGTCCTGGTTACGAAATTTGGAAGAGGGAACTACATGATACTTGAGATATTGTCCATATCCCCAATCTGCAACCTTAGTATGAAGTACGCTTTTAACAAGTCATGTTAATGGGTTCTACAACCCGTACGATTTCTGACACCTAACCACTATTGTTTTGGCTGTATTTTGGATAGTACTCATCAGAGATGTAATGACTCCTTATGTGTAAAAGTACACATCGTCTCACATATTCTACGGGTACTTCTCAAATTTTGTCACAACTATATACGTCGTATCGTACATGCCATTCTTATCGCTTATACACATTACATGCATGATTCCTTGATATTCGTTATCTTGAGACCCACCAGAGCTTCGTAAAAACAGACTGCATAAGTTACATGTTATTGACTGTTGTCTACATATTTGTGAAGTTTCACCTCACATTCGAGATGCAAGTCTCCCTTATTAGACATAAAATGAAATAAAGTCATAAATTACTAACTGAAACTACATTAGTGTAAGTAGAGTGGATAAACCTTGTAATGTGTAGTCTACTATGGGGCATTTACGACCTATTAATGAAAAAGACACAACATGATTCAAGAAGACAAGGTGTTTGATATTGTAGAGGGGTCCTGCAGCTCGTAGGAGCTCCAAACCACACTCCTATTTGCATCTGCTCTGTAGGTGAACTTTACCCTTTAACCGCCTGACGAAGTTCAGTGAACTTTACAAAATATTGTGGATTATGAATGCTTTTTGATATGTGCTAGGCTAGTTTTATTCTTTATATTTTATTTTATACATATTATTTACTTCTTATGTGAATACAGTGCAATCGGTCGAATCCAAGGCAAGATAATAAATAAACAGTGACATTTCAAAATAGTGACGAGACATTAACTTCAAATAGCATAACTGTCTGCTCTCATGTCAATACCCACAGTGTTAGAAATTACGAAGAATCATCGGGAGGGGGGGGGAGAGTGTTAGATCCGACTCCACAAAAACTTACAATGGATGACAGACAGGGACGACACACTTATAATAATTATCTTTCTTTAGAAGAGACTAAAATTTAGGCGACCAAATTAGAAATTCTTAACGATTTTTATGGGGGTAAGACAAAAGCATTTTCGTTTTTGCATCTGCTGAATAAGAGTAGATATATATTTATTATTATAACTATAATTATCATTTTTAGATTGTTTCTGTCAATAAGGATAGGATAGTGCACTTACTTTTGGTTTCGTATCGTCATCGGGGGAAGGTGGAATACTTTGAAGTAATGAAATCGCAGCACTGCTGCTTCCTCCATTTCCTATAATCAACTGGTACTGCAATTCTGTTAATAAAAAATAAAAAGAATTTGTAAGCATACATAACGGAATACAGGCAGAGTTTGTAACTAGACTTCGTGAGCGGATTTTCTACACTACGGTACGACGTCTTAGTGAATAAAATCGTAAATTGTTAGAAAACTTAAAATTCCCAACCGTGGTGGCTCAGTGCTAGAGAGCGTTCACCTTTGATACTTGGGGTCCTCGGTTCCATCCCAGCTCGTACCATCTGGGCTTTGTGGTGGACAAACAATGTGCGTGGGTTTTCTCGGAGTTCTGTTTCCTCCCATTTCTTCATTCCACCAAATATCCCATCATCCATTCGCCCTGAGCCAAAAGTTGCCTGAAGGCCTTAAATAAAATTCAAATTCGAATTGAATTAAACAACAACAATAATGAAACAAAATCACAAGGAAAAAACACAGGAATTCAATCTACAATAGACAAAACTAAGGGTCGTTCAAGTATTACGTAAGCACATTTTAAATAATTTTAGACCTTCTTCCCCCTTCTAAGCAAAAATGAGTAGATAGCCGAAGACTATCCTCTTGTGCCAAAGACTCCCCTACGACCTGACGAATTTCTTATTGCTATTTTGTAGTCCAAAAAACGTTTAGATCTACACTAATATGTTTTAAGAGAACTCCTCGCTCTAACCTTCCCCTTCTTAACACTTTTCGAAATATTTCAAAAACTAAGAGTACTATCAAAAATGTAAGTTCACAGCACACTGAAACTTACAAAATACTATGAAATACAATGGGCAGTGATCTCGAAATTTTGTCGATTGATGAGTGCTGAGGCTTCAATTAAATAATGACGTCATAATCTTTGAAAACTTATCATTCATCAATGGACAAGATCTCGAGATCGCGGTCCATTGTATGTCATAGTAATTTGTAAGTTCTAGTGCGCTTACATAGTACTCTTAGATTTTTCATAGTACTCTTAGTTCTTGAAATATTCTGAAAAGTGTTAAAAATGGAAGGGGGGGATTGGAGCGAGGAGCCCTCTTAAGCGGATCTTAAGTAAGCACTGCTCTGATTCCGCCTCCCTACTGTCAGATAAAACAAGCGAAGCTTGAACTCCCCCTCTGTAGAATGTTTCGTAATACTTGAACGAATCCCTACCCAATAACGTACAGCTCGAATATCGGCGACTACTCGACGCAGTATGAAATCGACGAGATGTTGGGAGTCGTTGAAGGGATATATCCTTCCTGGCACATTCAATGGCAGTCCATAATGCAGGTATGTTTGTTGGATATGGCTGGTAATACATTAAGTGAGGAGTGCACACTGTATAATAAATGCTTAATGGAATTCAAAACCAGCGAGGTCGGGGACCAAGAGAGTACCTGCAAGTCAGTAGGGTTCATTAAAGTAAAACTACGTTTTTTCTTCCTATACAAACCATATCTACTGGGGGACACGGTTACCATACAGCAGCACAAATAATCAGTAATGAGACCTATGTACATTGTACTTGTCAAGACAGACTCCAATTTCACTAGAAGTCATTGCAACAAGACGAATCCATAGCTTCAGACGGTTTCCTCCACACTCAGACTCAACGTGTCTGCACGAAAGGACCGAAAATGTAATTTATTACACCAGGCGAGGTGTATTACCCGATACTGGGAGTGGCAACAATGGTACCCGTGTTGGTCACACATTACCAAACCTCACGAATGCAATGTAAGCTGTAAACACTGACGCGTTCAGAGGCACTAGCGTTGAACTGGACTGGGATTTGACACAATATTTCGCATCATCGTTGGGTGGTAACCATTCTTATCAGTCGTCGATGGTTCAGTTCTTGTATCACATGTGCGCACCCACATTGTTCACATGCTGTCCGGAATCCACATATTCCTTGTATATCCTTGCTACTTTTGCCTAAGAAATCCAAGAGTATTCCGGACTCTGCCCTACAATCTGTCCGCGGTCAAACGGAGATACATGTAAACCAAGTCTCATGGCTCCCACAACTACACTATCCCAAAACGAGTATGAATCAAAACTCTTACGTGCCACATGAGTAATCTGAATGCGTGCGAGTTAAGAAGCCGGAAACATCTAATGTATTACTACTGTTTGTAATCTACTGCTCTCAGTTTACAAGGAACTGGAGAGAGAAACGTTTGATAGATATCCAGCTTCAACTACATGAGAAGCAGTTTAATGAGAATAAAGAAATATGAAAATTTAACTTCCTTATTATTGCCTATTACAGTACAAAATGCCTATCTTTTAACATTACTTCCAAACTTTTTTATGGCAGTCAGATATTAAATCAAGCCACAGTGGTCTATTTTCTTATCCTCTTTGGTTAATAATCTACAAATGGATGGACAGTAGTTTTCTACTATTCCAAACATTGTATCTCATTCTGTACGACAGACATAATTTTGAATTCGAGTTTGTTTATTTCATACGTTTTAGCAAAATAAATAAATAAATATATATATATAAATATATATATATATATATATATCTTTTTTAAATTCAGTTTTAGAAAGGTTTTCTTTACCATGGTTAAGAACAAACCGTGGCTGCTTGGCTATGAAGTCGTAATGTAGAAGATAACTTATATTTTGGACATCAGAGCTCAATAAATTCTAATGTAGGCTTTTGAAGAGTTTTCAATATACGTTTACCAACAGACAGCTAATGATAGTAAGTCAAGCCTCAATGAAGGTTTCTTCTGGCACAGGTTTGACCACATTAGTTCACAGATTGGCAACTCAGGTTCCAAAACAACAGTAATACGACACATTTGCAGGTCATGAGGCTGAAACACTATTGTATGGTTCCACTTATACAGGAGGGTAATTTCGCACTCTCTACCATTAATTTCACGAAACAAACTGAGTGGGTCCTCTTAGCCCCAGCCAACACAACATTGTTAATATAAAGGTCTGCATATTTAGAAAATCCTATGCTCATTTCTGGGAACTTGTCTGTATATAAGACGTATAGCTCTCTCAAGTCGCACAAAAGGAGTCGTTTAGGAATCAACTTTTTTTTATATATATAATTAAAACAACCTCTCGTACTAAAAACACTCTAAAACGCTCTAAACACTCTCGTACTACTGTAGACACTCTTGAGAATAGAACAAACTTTCCACGACAAATACTGAGAAAGCACTGTCAAGTGTCAGGTAGCCAGCGCTAGGAGTGAGCATATTCTAATGTGTTACGTGGATGAAGATTAACTTCGTCTAAACAGTGTGTTGTGTTCCTCACTGCCCCGTTTTCGCATGTGACACACTTACTCTCTCTCTCTCCCTTTCATGTTTTCACAGAACTATTACAATAATGAGCTCCTTAGACTGACTTCATATCTTTTTAACCTGCTCGAGATAGTAGGCTTCTCTTATCTGTAGCTTCGGATCCTGTCATAATCCCAGAATTATTTTTTAACTTTATAAAAGCCTAACCTAGGTCTATTATTATTATCATGATTTTTATTGAAAATTTTAAAGTTTTTGAGAATTTCTAATTCAAATTTTGAATTTGATGTTTCGAAAAAAAAAAAAACCCACTACAAACCCTACTGAGCTGTTTATAAAAACAACTTTGTCACCTAAATACTGAAACTAATACTTTCTTTAAATCGCTGAGAATCAGAGGTCACTTACCTTTATTTTTTTGGCTGAGATTCTCTATTTCTTGATGAAGACTGGCTAACATTTGTCTATGTTGTTCTTGCAGGAAACGAATGTTCTGTTCAAGTTGTGTCACTCGCTGCTTGGGATTCACTGAAGGTTTCACAGCATCTTCAGACTTGGAACTAGAAACAAGGGAAGGACTTTTCTCCTTTTTTCCCTGCAATTATAAATAAGAAACAATTCTTATGAAACTGAAACAAGAACTAATGAAACTATTCTATTATTTTTCTTTTACTTTAAACTTATATAAATAAATATGGAAGGTAATATATACTAATCTTGGCAACGTATTAATGCGTGTTAAGTTTTGATTAACTCATTTCCTATGGATTAGCGTTAAACAAACAGCTGTGGACTAATTCCATCACAAGTTAGAGAAAAGCGCACTTTTCAAAGGGAAGGTAGCGTCACGGTCTAGGCCTTATTTGCTACCACACCGGCATACGCTTGGTGAAACTAAGGAAAACCCCTAGTAAACCGCACACAGGACGCCCGAAAACAGGACTAGAACCTACATACCTCCCCAGTGCCCTTTCGAAGTCCTCTATCGTGAACACACCATGATGTTTAGGCGCAAAACCGTTTATCTAAACAGGTTATAACTAACTATATCTAAACCGGTATTTCATAACTAGAGCCTGGATGTTTAGGCACTAAAAAACATGAAAATAGTACCAAGTAGGCAAAATTGTGTTATTTAATGCTATAGCTAGGCATTCAGATTTATTGTCTACTATGATTTGCTCATTTTCAAAAGTTATTATTTTTATTTCAAGTTGCTATAAACAAGGTGGAATTGCTTTACAGTCTTGTTTCCGACATTCTGATTGAATTTTACCTAGACGAGTCATTAGGACGTCATTCACTGGCTCAACGTTGTTTACTTGACAACGCACGCTCTATGATTGGTTGATGTCTTTTTATGTTCTCTTTGAATATGGTTTACGGTGTATATGAATGTACGAAGGTACATTCACGGGTTCTACTCTATAATTCGTGATATAATAAAGATTCAACAAGTTAGAAATATTTTCTTATTGAAGATGTTTAATCAAGATATATATAGTGTACCACACAATTGGAGTATCTATACAGAACATATGTGAAATTGCATCAATGTAAGATGACATTCTGTGGTTTATCTTTTTGCACTTCCAACATATGACAGCTTGCGAATTTTGGAGAGGAGATCATATACTTTTGATTTAAGTGTCAGCCTTTTTTGGATACACTATTTTACATTATAAATAAATATGCTAGGCACAGATTTAGAAGACGCAAGCAAAAAACCTAGCAAATAGGCACTAGAAATTTCGAGTAAGGCCAAAAAATGCAACTGAACTTGTAAAACTTCCACAAATAATTTGGCAAAAACTAACAGGCGGGATAAGTTTATCTTATTTAGTCTATGCTTAAACACAGCAAAGATTCTGCACATCACACAGAACTTGTCTCTACCGGTTGAAAAGAAATAGAAAAGGAACTATTTGTAGAATTCAGATTTCATAAAAATAGGCATTTATACATACATACATTGAAATAGGCAAAATAAAATTTGCTGTAGGCAGCCCATGACACCCCAAAATAAACTTCTGTCAAGTTACTCACAGTTTCCATTATATATATAATACAAAATAATAAAAATAAAAATGAAGGTCCTTTTCAGAGAGTTATTTCTCAATTTTAGGAATTACACCCACATCATTTTTCTCCCTAGTACACTTGCACTCTCTAACTTCTAGCAAAATTATATAGGCCTTTTTCAATGTATGTAATTAATGATGCCACATAATGATTTCATTTTTATTCAACAATGAGAATTCTTTTACATTGATTTTTATTCATTTTGTCTTCCCAAAATGGAACGACATAATGACATTGTTTTAGGTGAAGAAGGAATTTCCAAACTAGCCACATGTCGCTCACAGACGATCCAAGGACTGGAAGATCATCACACACGGACGATGCGGCCACAGGGAAGAAAATGGAGGATTTCTTCTGGAAGACCGACGAGCATTATCGTCAAGGAAACTGGACTTTGTTATGGTAGTGTGTGGAAAACTATTCACGAGCAACTACACATGTCTAATGTGACTGCACGATGGGTTCACCAAGGGTGTTCGTTTCCTTACGGACTCAGTCAAGTTTCGGTTGAGGAAGCAAGGTTCTGTGGCTTTGAAATCTTGAAGTATTTTCTCAATTCTTCCGATCTCGCCGTAACGTTGTTCCCAGAGATAAAAAACGCATTGCGGGTTCGGCGATTTAACGACAAAAATGACGTCATTCAATAGTGGAACAGTGGCTTTTAACACAATCTGCAGACTTCTACAATGACGGCCTGCGGAAGATCAAGAAAGGACACAAGGATTTTTTTTCCCTCCGTCATGTACATAAGGAGAACTAAACACATTGACAAAAATTCATACACATAGCTTAAAAACTTCCAGGTGATAATTAAAACTTTACGATCACGATCCCCCCTCGTATACGTAACGTTGATGTCATACTAAAAGCGGCCTACTGATTAAAATTGCGATATTTTCTGAATGGGACGCTTATCGAGCAACACTATCGATAAAATTCTGCAACGAAGAAGGATCCTCTCGTACATGTACGATGTCAGAGGAGCGCAGTTAAATTATATAATCTACGTTGTTTGTTTAAATTGATTGCTTCATTTTCCCTAGTTCAAACATTCGTTCTTTTCCAACCTGGATTTATCAGCAAAGTGTGGAAAAAGTGATTATATATCGTCTCCAACGTTAACTGGAACTTATGTTAAATTCTCCAGCAGTTGTCAAATAACTCTAGTAGCTTGTTTAAGGAAGATACCACTTTCTTCGTTTCTTAATAAATTTGAGAAGTTTTCTAAAATTTGACTTTATGTAGTGAAAATCTTCTGTAATATTGAAGGAGGCTTAAGTACCTTAGTACTTTTTACGGAAATGTCAGCATCTTCGCCAAAACTTTCTAGAACAGTTAGTTGATTGGAGAAAGGCGCAACACACTACATCAGAAAATCTGAAATTTTAACTTTTTTTTTTCGATGATGAATTGATTTCATCGAAAATAATTGATTTTCAACAAAACACATACGCTTTAGATAGAAAATGTGATCTTTTGAGGTGGTATTCCGATACATTATATCGCGTTTAGTTAAAAGTTACAACAGAAGACCTGTTAACTTTTCTAAATAACAAAAATATACCTGCACACGTTAGGAGTATCTTTTAGGTTGTTCTTAAGTACCTAACGGGACAAAAGAGACCTTTTTCGAATACGTTCTCTCACAGTTGCACGTCTAGCCTAGGGGATAAAACCTTGGATCGCTTTCTGTGACGTAGCAGGTTCAATTCCCTACATCCTATCTTTTTTCGAGTGTAAATTTTCCATCTTTTCTCCGAAGAAAGTCAACTCTAAAAGAGTGGTGGTCCCTCTCTCCGCTCTCGTAAGATGAAATATTTCCAATCTTCCGAATTTAGTGT
>JAGDQP010015537.1:0-10088 GCA_022664845.1 Lepisma saccharinum
CAGGACATCCTTGGTCTTCTATATTTACAATATTTTTCAGTTGAAATCCTTTTTGCAACAACACCATCTTTTCATGACCCTTACAATAAAAGATGGATCCCATATCACAACATTGCGCAATAAGATGGCGAATGTGGGATACAGTATTCCACTGTAACCCATGCAAATGATGTGTGAGCCAATCTACTTGTGTTTGATATGCAGCAGCTAAATCACAACGTTCGCAAGATAATTTCAAAAGACTATGAAATATCAAGGTGGCATCACATGCAACTAAACAAAATTCTCTAATAATGTATTCCTTAGGGGAAATCTTAAACCCTTGAATGTCAATGATGTACTGTCTTGCACTAAGTACGCGTGAACTAGTCAGAGTTTTGTTTTGTTTTACAATTACAGGTATAACTTGTGCAATGCATTCAGGGTCTCGAATAAATTGACAAATAACATTAAACAAGGTAGTTTTCAAAATATGTGAATGACCCTGCTGTACAAAAAGTTCATAATAGGCTGTGAAAAGTTCTGGATCGTTCAAATGACTTTGAATATAGTTTGCAATAACAAATCCGGTATTCCAAACGTACATGCAATTATGGGGTTGGTATAAATTACACTCAGCGCATTCAATAGGATTATTTTGTAAATAAGTACTTACGGTGTTCAACACACACTTGTCCAAAAGATATTCACCAATACAGTATGTACACTGAGCCATAATATCCACTAAAGAAAACACAATGTCCACTATACAGTTCCAATAAATAGGATGGTCCACTACACAGTTCCAGTAAATATAAGTCCAATAATTATAGTTCCAATGAATATAATGTCCACTACACAGTTCAATGTTACTTCACAAACACTGTCTCTTAGCAATATGGCGACGAGTGGCAATCTTTTTCCAGCAATGCTTTTCTCAACTTCCAAAGACAAGTTTTCATCAGGTGCTGTAATGCCCAATCCAAATTTTTTGCAAGGTTCACACCATCAGGATGAGATTCCAAGTACCCAGCAAACAACTTATGTTGAGTTTCCGTATTCTTCAAAATATCTGCTGCTTTGATGTTTAACGATGATTGTGTTTAATCCAAGGGAATTGGAATAAACGAAAAACCATCCATACCCATGCAAGCATGATCACGTTGACTACCTTTTCCCTTAAAACATCCCCAGGATATAAGATGGTTTCCGGGAGTCCAATCGTTAATAGCACGCCAAATGCATGATTCGTCGATCCATCGGGAAGTACACTTACATGATGAAATAGTAGGTTTCACAGAGGCCTCGACTTCCTCTGCCGCTGTAACTAAGGCACTTTCGTCAATCTCTGCAAATGATGCCATGGCTATCTTCTCACAAACTGACTTCCTTCCACTTCAACTGCTATCACAATATAACCCTTCAACCAATCATGTATGTTCACCATAAAAACAAGCTCATTGGATTACTACACGCAATTTTTTGCGCATTTTCCTTTCATTCGTTTCCCATGCGCATGAGCCTTAGTCCTAGAATGTTGTTTAACCAAATAATTTTGTTCGTTAATGCCATTGTAGTATGCAATTTTATTCATCAATTATTATTATTCATATAATGTTATATTAATTTTCATATATACTCCGTTTCCTTGTACTAAAAAAACTAATAACAGGTACCTACACTTTCAAATATTGACGAGTACTTCAAGTTTCTTGCATTCATATCAATGATCCAATATAAAAATTTCATTTCTTATTTCGTTTTCAAAATATTCATCTTTACCCTTTCTTCTTTTTTCTTGAACTAAATTAATGCTAGGCCGGAGGCCTTGAGTTTATTAGGTCCTGTTGTGGCTTCGGTTACAAATTAAATTTTTTTTCTTGAACTCTTTTTTCTTCAACTCTTTTTTCCCCTTTTCTTTTCAAAACTCATTAATTTTTTCTATATTTTTTCTTCCTGCAAGACGGAACAAGCCTTAAAGGGGGAGTACGCTTCTTTCTTCCTAGCGAGGTAAAGGGGCGAGAAGCAAGGGTCAAGGGTTGAATTGAATTTTAGTTTTTAATTAGCGAGCTGTCAATCCCCGTTATTAAAATGTGTGTCGTCTATAGAGTTTCGTTCAAACTGTAATTAAACTATGATATTAAAATGTAGGTACGTTATTAAAATGTGTGTTGTCACTACTCTGGCGTACTCCATCGTAAGAGATGTGGCATCTTGCCATGCGTATATGAACTACATTCCTTTTGGTTCAAGGAAGCAACATTAATAGAAAACGGTTATCAAAACTGGAACATTACTCAAGACTTTAGCCGAGGGCTTCCAAGGCAGGAGAAAACGGTATTCCATATTGAAGCCATAAAAAATGTGAAAAGACAAATAAATTCTGGGTTCTGCATGATCATGTATCTCAACTATTATTGATGAAAGTGTACTGGAAAATCGAATATCTGTGAAATTTTATGTCAAATTTCACAAAATTTTCATGTTGGATGATGCCTATAGTAAGAAATGTTTGACTCAAACACAATGTTACAAATGGCCACTTACAATAGGCCACAATAATGAGTGGAGGTTGGAGTTATAAGAAATACTTGATCTTTCATCCAGCAGAATTGTCTCAATCGACGCCTAATAGTTAGACAAACAACATGACAGTACAAATATGCGCAAAAGCATGGAATTCCCGGGTATCCCTCCCTTTGGAGGAAGAAGGAATGAGTCGATGATGACCATTTAGAGAACTACGAGATAGAAAGGCAGAAATCCCATTCTTGTCTTGTTCAAACACACACATACATAGAGAGAGAGAGAGAGAGAGATAGAAAGCATGAAAGAAGACGGAGAAAGAACGAAAAAAGAGATGAGAAAACAAAGAAAGAAGGAAAGAAAAATGGCGCAAGACATGGAAATAAATTAAATTTTAACGGTTATGAATATACAGCCTGCATCTCTCTCTCCCCTGCCCTCCTCTCTCTCCGTCTTGTGCTTTTCTCCATTTGCGGAATAAATCTCTTTCAGGAGCAATCGCGAACATCATTCACAACGCTTAATTCCTTGAAGAAAATAATTCAAAATCCGGTTGTGGAATCGAACCATGAGAATCAAAGCCTGACACGCTGACCACCTAGCTATACAGACCATAACGAAGGAGTTGTTAAATCAGCCATTAAACTCGCTACTGTCAGCCTTTTATTTATACACATCCTAACTTTCAGTACCTACTCTCCACGTTCCCATGAGCACTAATTTAAGATAATCTACAAGAAATGCAAAGAAGTAATTACACTGTTCTACAAATTTTAACTTTTTTTCTGTTACATAAATGAAAGCACCCATTATTAATTAATTTGGAGGTGCTGAATACGAAAATGACATTTAAAAAGTTCGATTGGCTCTCATTTCGGCGTAACCGAGAGGGGGGAAGCGCTCCCACACAATTTTATGTGGCAACACTCTTGAAGGTCTGGCAACGTCGCATTGCAATATATTACGTCAGCAGTGGTGGCAAAATATACCCGCAACACAGGTCCATAACCAGAAGGGTCTAGGGGGCCTAGCCCCCTTTAAATTATTGATGGCCCTACCTAAAATTGCTGTTATTTGGCGAGAAATCTTGGTAATCTGGTTGGGTCGGGCTCCCCAAGTATTCAAATTTAGTGTCCTTGCAATTTTCATAAATAAGGCTTTATGCTTCATCCTTTCCAAAAAAATGGCCTACGTCTCTTATTGAACAATATAGTATGAATTCAGTTGTGCAGAATGCATTCAGTGCCTCAGGAAAGATTTCATATATGCTCGCTCTTCATCATCCTTGCAAAATTGTTGGTTGTTTGGAAACGTGGCATTAGCAGTACACTTTCTTGGGACATGCCACGTATTCAGGAATTTCGCTTCAGTCTGTGCACAGTTGTTTTCTTCCTCTGTGTACTAGTTTCTCTAATCGTGTACTTTTGTACCACGTTAGATGTGTGTGCGTGTACCAAATTTTTGGTGTTGTGTAGGGAGATGATTTGATTTGTAAAGGTACTAATCATGCCTCGGACGTGTGTGAACAGGCCAGACATTTTTTTTACATATGTGGGGAAGTTACGTTTAAGTCGAGAAAACGTGCCTTAACGCCTGAAACAAGGAAAGCCTACTTCCTGTAATTCGGATGCAAAGTGGGGAACCTAGACCGAACCTGGGCCTCTCACGTTTGTTGTACTACATGGTCTTCTACTCTTAATGCATGGGCGCATGAGAAACGTCGCCGTATTAAGTTTGGAGTGCCCATGGTGTGCCGAGAACTTACTGATCATACCACTGACTGCTATTTCTGCTTGGTCCAATCTATTCGCACGGTTATACCAAAAAGAAAAAGTAGACTTTGGTGTACCCGGATCTACTTTCAGCCAGACGTCCTATTCCACACGGGCCCGAAGTACCAGTACCAGATCCACCAGAAAATTTCATCATCGATGTAGATGATGAAGATGATATACAGGATACAGAACAGCCTTCAATATCTCAAGATCCAGACTTTTCCACCACATCTCCTGCCAAAGAGCCGTATAAGGCAACACAGGCCGAATTAAATGACCTAATCAGGGACTTTAGAACTTCCCAAAAACAAAGCCGTATTGTTGGCCTCATGGCTGCAACAGAGGAATCACCTGGCGGATAATGTGAAGGCAACAACTTTTCGCTATAGACATAAAGAATTTGTTTCATTTTTCAAAAGGTCGGCAAGCTAAAACGACTAGCCGTTAAAAAAAGGTAAATGTATGAATTCAACATCAGTAGTTTAAGTGCTTTTAATGTTTAAGAACTCTGCTTCAATATGAAAAAGGTAATTTCTCCTGAACAAACCAAGTACGGAGTCAGTAACATTATTTATGCCATGCGTAATGTAAAAGGTGGGGAGGGAAGAGGACGTTAGAAGAGACCCAACCCAACAATCATACTAAAATTTTCCCCAAATAACAGCAATTTTAGGAAAGGCCATCAATAATTTAGGGGGTCTAGGGCCCCACTTGACCCTTCTGGTTATGGACCTGTGTTGCGGGTATAGTTTGCCACCAATGCTGACGTAATATATTGCAATGCGACGTTGCCAGACCTGTAAGAGTGTTGCCACATTAATAAAAATATGTGGGGGCGTTTGGACCCACCTCGGTAACGCCGAAACGAGAGCCAATCGAACTTTTTAAATGTCATTTTCGTATTCAGCATCTCCAAATTAATTAAAAGTGGGTGTTGTCATTTATGTAACAAAATGTGTGTAGAACAGTGTTATTAATAATAAATATGAACATACAAACATATTTTGAACTAAAGAAAAGAAGAAGAAACCTTGCCCCCACGCCGGGAATCAAACAAGTTTTTTTTTATTTAGTAACCTAACCGTCGTACCAATACCCCAAATTGGCAACTGCAAATTGATCGCTTGTCAGTGTTCTTTACAGTTAAGGAGTTATTTTTTCACTTCCTTAGCAATGCTAACTTTCTGTCTCTGGAGTGTCTCATTTCAGTATTGACAGAAATTGTCATGACGTCATACTTGGCTAATTGTAGCTACTTGTATATAATGACAAATAAGAGTGCCATGAAGCAGCTTCCTTTCAGTTGCCAATTTAGCGTATTGGTAGTGTGATCGCCTCTCATTGTTAATCATTATTAATCTTGTATTTATTCTTAAATTTTCATTTTTGTAATCATATTTCTATAATTAACTTTTATTTTCACACATATTTTATTCTGTTGTAAAGTCTAAAGAATAATAAAGATGGCGGGCAGAGAATCTCAACACGAACTCCTTTTAGCAAAGCAATATACGGCAAACCACACACACTTACGTAAATTATGACGTAGACCTATTGTTCTACTTTCCTTTAAGCGGCCATTTTGTGCATTTTTAAGACATCATACGATCGTCACGTGAAAGCACTAAAACGCACAAACAAGAGAGCAATGAACTATATTAACCTAAAGCAATGAACTATATTAACCTAATTATTTCGTCACTTCAAGACCGTATATAAAGGACCCCGACAGACCAATCGATCTGCTATCTCACACAGCCGATCCATGCTGTCACTCTGTACCACAGTTCTAGAAGGAAGCCAAGAAGGAAGTCCTGAACAGTTTAAATCTCATCTTAAAAGAAGCAGTCAATTTTAATACAAGTCTTAGAAGCCCTTTCAAGAACACAACTTTCAACTTTATTTTCCAAGGTATGTTTCAAGGATTTCTTAAACATTGGTGCTTAAATAGTTTCATTGCCTGAACGATTCGTGTGCTCTGCTGAATATTTTAGAATTGAATATAGTTTTTCGGTGTGTGCTGTATTTTATTTGTTCATTAATCTTCGAGTTGAGATTCTGCGCCTTTTTAGGGAAAATGTAAAATCTTGTTATCCATTTCATTCCTAAAGCTAGAATATACTCTATCCCAGAAGTTACCATTATATTAGAGCTAATATCCACTTAACTCACGTTGAACGTCCCTCTCGTATTTGCGAATGCTCAAACCTTTATCTGAGTTACGCTCGAGTAGACTTCTCTTTAGCCCCAAATAACAAAACCTAAAGTCTACGTAATATTTGCCCCCACAAATAGAGGAATAATTTCTCTATAATTGAACACAATTGCAAAACGAAGCCAGACGTTCACAGGACAAGTTCTAGACGTTCACAGTAGAGTGTCGGAAAGCTAATTTTTCTTTTTATTTCCTAAAAATATATTTTTATAAGCTCAAATTTATTATTAAAAATTGCTTTCTTGCATTTTTGTAGATTATCTTAAATTAGTTTTCATGGGAACGTTGAGGTTAGCTATTCGCTCGGTGTGCAAGGGGGCCACGGTGCGTCCGAAGGGAACGCGTGGGGGGGCAGCCCTCGTTTAGTGGTGGGTACACGCGAAAGTGCTGTTGGCATATTCTAACTTACCATTTGGAGCACCGTCTCATGCGCATTCATTGGCCAATCAAATCGAAGTGTCTCAAAATCTAGACTGGTAAAAACATTTTCGCGACCGGGACGTCTTCTTGAAGAGATTCTACTGCGTATAACACGCAGAGTTTTGTACGAACTAATTAACTGGCGCCGACGTCAATTTGTTTCAAATGACCGTAAATACAATTTGTTGTTCGTACCGTAAATACAACGGACAAACCATGGTTGGAAGGCTCCTTAGGTTGCCAGGTAATTAAGGACTTGAATGAAAGGACACGCGGTCGAATATCGGCAGAGGCAACCCTTTTCTTTAAATATTTTATAAGTTCAAAGGGCCTAGCAGGGTAAGATGGTGAAAAGTGCATTGGAAGGAATCGTGATAAAATAACTACCATATTCAGAATAAAAATGATGGCCCTCCACCAAATTTCAGCTCTAAAGATGCTAACATAACCTCATAATAAATTTAACTGTTTTTTGGTAGTTTAGCTATACCTCAGTCGGATTTGCACCTACAATGACCTGCTTTCATATATTGAAGGTTTTTTTAAGCTCTACAAGATAGCATTTTTTTAGATTTGATGGCGCAAAATTAAAATTTTGAGAGGTTAGAAAATTTGAAAATTGAATTTAAAACTAACACAACAGTTGGCTCGAAAACAATATAATTTTGTGTATGTTTAGTGGTTCTATAACCATGATTTATTTTAGATTTTTTAAAGTAGTAGAACATAACCTAAAAAATAAAAAACCGGCATTTTTGTCACTTTTAAAGTGTTTTAGATTCGTTTCCTTAGCTCAAAATGGTTCGTGGGGTCCTCAAATCTTACAACATTAATTTAACTCATTTCCCGACATTATACAATGATGAAATTTTCCACATCGACGTTAGTCGGGTGACAATACAACATTCCATTGTTACTTTCATATCATTCAATTTATATATATATTGTAAAAATATATTTTAATATGTTTTTATTACAGAGTTCTTTATTCAAAAATAAATACTAGCCTCCACCGCGGCTTGGTTTGTCTGGTTGCATAACATTTGAGGATTTGGGCAGCAAAATATCAGATTGAAAAAAGTATGAATTCCGAAACAGCCCAAAAACTGAATAAAAAGGGACTTTCTCAACGGTGCAAGTTAAGCAGGAAAAGGTCATCAGTTGAGCAGTGATTGGAAATAAGACATGTGACGAGGGCTTCTTACATAACACGTGCACAGTAAATACAAGTTCGAAAGTATCCTTTGCCAGGTCGCCTTCGTGCACGACTGAAAAAGACGTCGACTTTTTGAGTGGAAGGTCCCGGTGTTCATATGTATTATTTAATAATTGCTGGGATATGTATAAATAGCTGACTACTACTGAAAGCTAAGATATATCTGGATGCACACCGAGCGAGTTGTGCGAGGGAGCACAGTGCGTCCGAAGGGAGCTGGAAGACGCAGCCCCCAGTTAGCTGTGGGCATACGCAAAAAAGTGTTAACACCTGTCAATTTTCTCTTTAATACACATAAAATTCATTTTATCTTTATTTTATTCCAATCACTGTGTCGTTCATTTGCACGGTCGAGAGAGTCGTAATAAAAAACGTTTTAAAGACATCCTTTTCTTAAACAAATTCGTACTAAAAAGTAACAAAAAATAAATTTGTTCATGCATGGTTAAAAAGAGAAACATGGAGCGCGCTCTCATATACAGCCACTTTATAAATTCTTCAATTTGCGCGCCCCATGACATGCTTTTCTTTTTAGTAATTCATGAACAAAATTATTTTTTGTTACTTTTTAGAACGAATTGTTTAAGAAATGGATGTATTTAAAAAGTATTTTTATACGGCTCTCTCGACCGTGTAAATGAACAGTACAAGGATTGGGATCAGATAAAGATAAAATGAGTTTTATGTGTACCAAATAGAAAATTGACATATGGAATAGCATGTTAGCAACATTTTTGCGTATGCATACGCTTGCGTGCGCCTAACTGGGGGCTGCTTCTCCCAGCGGTTCCGCCGGCCAGCTCCCTTCGGCCGTATCGTGCACCCCCTTTGCACACCTCGCTCGGTGTGCATCCAGATACATCCTAGCTTTCAGTAGCAATCAGTTATTTATACACATTCTATTGAAACAAAAAAGGAAGAAAAAGTGTTTTCCAGGGAAGGACTCGAACTCGTGACCTCAAAATAAAGAAGCCGACGTCTTGACCAGTCGTGCACGAAGGCGACCTGGCAAACGACGCTTTCGAACTTTGGGTTATGTAAGAAGCCCGGTTACGTTTCTTATTTGCAAATATCTGTGTTCAACTGATGACGTTTTCCTGGTTAATTTGAACCGTTGAGAAAGTCCTTTTTTATTAAATTTTTCGGGTGATTTCGGAGTTCATACTTTGCTCAAGATGATATTTGGTCGCCCAAATCCCAAAATGTTACGCAACCAGCCAAACGTAGCCCCAGCGCACGCTAGTATTTATTTTAGGATAGAGGAGTCTGTAATAAAAATATTACAATATATATTTTTACATTATATACATATATAGAAATATATGAAAGTAACAATGGAATGTTGTATTGTCACCCGACTTACGTCGCTGTGCAAAATCATTGTATAACGTCGGGAAATTAGTTATATTAATGTTACAAGATTTGAAGACACCACAAACCATTGTGAGCTAACGAAACGAATCTAATACGCTTTAAAAGCGACAAAAATGCTGTTTTTAATTTTTTAGGTTATGTTCTACCACTTTAAAAAATCTGAAAAAATTTAGAACCACTAAACATACATAACATATATTTATTTTGAACCAACTGTTGCCTTAGTTTTTTACATTCAATTTTCAAATTTTCTAAACTCTCTCAAAATTGTAACTTTGCGCCAAAAAATTGAAACAAATTACCATTTTGTAGAGTTTAAAAAATCTTCAGTTTAAAATACAGGTCATCGTAGGAATAAATCCAACCGAGATATTACTAAACTGCCAAAAAAGACTCTTTAATTTATTATGAGGTTAGGTTAGAATCTTTTGGGTTGAAATTTGCTGGAGAGCCATCATTTTGTATACTGATTATGGTAGTAATTTTATCACTATTCGTTCCAAGGCAGTTTGCGCCGTCTTACGCTGTTAGGCCCTTTATTATTATTATTATTATTATTATTATTATTATTATTATTATTATT
>JAGDQP010015537.1:14905-32416 GCA_022664845.1 Lepisma saccharinum
TCTCTCTCTCTCTCTCTCTCTCTCTCTCTCTCTCTCTCTCTCTCTCTGTGTGTGTGTGTGTATGTGTGTGTTTGAATAAGATAAGTTTTGTTGCATTCCAATATGATGTCCAAAATATTATTTCCCTTTACTTTGAATTAATTCCTATCTCTTAGAACATAATGTGAATGTAAGTTCTGCGTATCTCGTGGTTCTCTACATGATCATCTGCGACTCGTTCTTTCTTCCTCCAAATGGAGGAATATTCTGACATGTCATCAGTTGGCGCATATTTGTACTGTCATGTTGGTTGTCTAACTATTAGACGTACAGTGAAACAATTCCCTGGAGGAAAAAGTTAATATTTCTTATATCTACAGCCTCCATTTATTATTGAAAGTGACTTTACAAACGTTTCAAATGGACTTGAACCTTTACCGAAGACATGAAATTCGGACTGCACATTTCATGTCCAAATTCGTAACTTCTTATTTACCAACATCGATCACGTGGAAAAGGGTGCGAAAAGTCATAAATCATCATATAACAGTAAGTTAGCTGCTGATCTGAACTAGGCATCAATAAAGTTCGTGTTACACGATTTTGACGGTAAAACTGCAGAAGCGACGTGTGGTCATTATGTTTATGCCACGTCTGTTAGCCGAACAAAAGGAGGACCATGTCACCAGGAAATATGGAATCGTTACGCCAAGGCTGGCGAATATGCTGGCTCATATTTCCTAAGGCTTGTGATCACTGGTGATGAAACGTGATGTGGAAACGGAAGTCCAATCATCACGGTGGATTGGACAATCCTCATCACCGCCCCCCCCCCCAAAAAAAAAAAACACGAATGAGAAAATCCAATGCTAAAATTATATTAATCGTCGTGTTTGACTGGCAGGGGATCGTTCATTCGGAGTTTGTGCAACGTGGTTCCACAATCAGTGTAGCATTCTATGTTAAAGTAATGCAACGATCACGAAGAAATCTGACAGAAGGAGTCCTGGAAGGTGCATCAAGTTAATGCACATTCCTATTCGTCACTCGTTTGTTAGAAATGGATTTGGACTAAAGCACCAGACACCTGTCATCCCAAAACCGGCCAACTTCCCTGATTTGTCACCAGCCGGCTTCTTCCACTTCATTAAGTTGAAATCTTTCCCCAACGATGGCATATTCCAGAGCATAGAGGAAATGATGGAGAAATCGCTATAGGTCCTCTAGTCCATTCCATAACTGGAGATCCAGAATGCATTTCAGAACAGGGAGAAACACCGAGAGCGGTAGTGTTCGATTTGTTATAAATTACTAAAGCTAGTGGTTGTTGGTAAGTTTAAACCTATTACTTGTCTAGGTAGAAATACAAAGGTTTTAACCCTGGTTGGGATGATATTCGGAATCAACTCCCGGGGATAAAAATCCTCACGCACTAGGAAATATAACCGGCATCTTCCCGGCAAATCGAACACTGGAGAAAAATGTATCCAACCAATATTTAAAAATTTGGTTTCTTTCTTAGTACAACGATAAAATATTCGGTGAGGATGACATTTCAAAAATGTGACAATAAAAGTAGTAATGCTTTCTTTACAGTTTGATTTCTGTCTTGTTTTATGCAAAACTACTATTAGGGCTTCTACTTTCCGCGGATGAAATTTTGAAGACTCCTAAATGTAGTCCGAGCTGGAATTCGTGATCAAAACTGGTATTTCTACAATTCGTTATATGAGAAAGTAGACTAAATTCGAGTCAAAGCTCAACATATGCTAGATGAAGAGAATGATAAGAGTAGGCATTAAGTACAAAGACAAGGAAAGCAAAATGTAAAAGTATGAAATATTTTATTATTATGGAGAAGATTTCTACAAATTATTTGATTGGGCACTCTTGGTTACAGATAGGATTTAAGTGGAAGGGAAATGCATAATGATTTAATTTATAATAAAGTATTACATTATGTTTTCTTGCTTTATAAACAAACAAAAATGGGTGTATTTCATTTCTAAAACAATAGTATTGTTCTTTTACTGATTTTTACTACGTACAGGGTGCCCCAGAATAAGTGGGAACTATTGCGGGAGGTGATTCTGTGGGTCATGTAGATGAAATATGCTCACGTGAAACATAGGTCTAAAGTAGATATTTTACCCACTAGATGGCTCTGAAGATATTAATAATGAAAAAGCACATTTTTCGTGCATCTGAGGGAATACAGGATGGATATGTCATTGCAGAAGGTAGCAATAAAATTGTCCCCAGTGGCTAATGCATCCCACTTGATAGTGATGCTCTATATCACTACAGGACAGGTTCAAATGCCAACACGTATGACCACCAGAGGATAATTTGCATGCCACGGTGGTGGCCCAGCAAAACCATGTTTTCTCCTGAATGTGTGGGCGGGTTTCATCGGTGACCAAATGCTCGGACCTTATGTACATCCAATTCCTCGAAAACGATCTCCCTATGTTCATAGAGAATAAACCATTTGGGATGAGGAGGACCATGTGGTACATGCACAATGCGGCATACCCGCCAATTGCCTTGCCACCCATCTCTCCTGACCTCTCCCTCTCAATCACTATCTCTGGGGACGTGTCAAATTGATCGTGTACGAGGCGCCAGTCCTTGACTTGCCTACTATGCGTTACACGAACGCATTCAAGCGGTGTTCATGCATATTGAAAACATTCCCGGCTTGAGTGACTCCAGGCCAACGGCAGCGACTTCGAACATTTGTCGTAGTACCGCGCGTACAGTGATACTACAGTGTATGCAATTACATTATACCAACACGGTCTCTGTGTTATATTTGTACACAGTACGTAGTCCTTCCATCTACATTCATCACCATACATCTAGCAGGCAAGCTATCAACTTTCGGCTTATGCTTCACATGAACATATTTCATCTATATGGTCCAAAAAATCACTTCACGCAATAGATCCCACTTATTCTGGAACACTCTGTATTGTTGCCCCACCTATAAAATTGTTTGCCCGTCCTCAAATCTAGTTCTGACTACGGGCCTATTATATGCACAATAAAATCCCCATAATTTTATATGCACAATAAAATCCCCATAATTTAATTGTAAACAGTCTAAATCGAATTGTTAATCATGCAGATTATGGAATATTCATCAAAACAGAAATAGCAAAATCCGCCCTCTAGTCATTATCACTTGATGCAAGAGTTGTATGACTAGTGTAAAAGGCCTGATTTATATGCTAGCTTGCGTTGCTTGCTTTGCGTGCGATTTGGGTGAGCAGCCAATTGAATCACGTGTTTTATTACGTAGTACGTAGAACACGCAATAAAACACGTGTTTCAATTGGCTACTCAGCCAATACGCTAGCAAAGCAAGCTACGCAAGCTTGCATGTAAATCAGCCCTAAGAGGCAAAGAGCTTACAAGACTCTTGGACATTGTTGGCAAGTATACCCTCGTATTGCACCTTGTCCGAATCTCTTCTGTTTAGATTTTATTGATAGAAACTTTCAGATTCTGAGATTTAGTACTAAATTCACTAGCCAAGGTTTTTGAAGTTATCGTAAAAAAATATATGATTTTTAAAAATCTAGAATGATGTTTTGGAAACAGTGGTCGGGAGCGCACAGTGGTCGTTAAAAAGTTTAGATTTTATTTTGAGAATGTCAATTATTTTCACATTAATTGCAAAAGTCACAGAATTGATGCTCAAATGTTACTTGCATGTATACTACCAGCGACTGATATGGGAGCTAAAGTCCCCTTCTAAAATCACTTAAAAAGAACTCCATGATAAATGCACTTACCAGAGACATACTGGCAGAAGATATTTTTTCACACAATTAATATGAAATATTAGTGTAAAAATATATATGAATGTTTTACATCTGTAACGTTATTTTGGCAACGCGCCTTCTAAACGGTGGAAAAGAGGAGTAACAAAGGGAGGCGTCTTAAAAATCCATCATTTTCTTTTTAGAATGCCAATGAGCGTCAAATTAATCGCAAACAGTACAGAATAAGTGCTCCGAGGCTATGCTACTTGCAGGTCCGTCAAGTTGGCCCCACCCACTAACAAATTATAGAACTAAACATACTGGATCGTTAGTGCATAAGACCTGAACGTTAGTGCTCCATTTCTAAGCAAGATATAACGAAAAAACTGTGGGTGGGGAAACTTGGGCCAAACTTGAAAATCAAGTTGGCCCCTCTTTACCAAATATTAGACCTATCCCGACCCAACCACATTGGGTCGTTAGTGCATCGTTAGTGCACGTTAGTGCATAAGACCCGAACGTTAGTGTTCCATTCCTAAGGGAAATATAACGAAAAAAACTAGGTGGGGCCAACTTGACGTCAAGTTGGCCCCACCAACTAACAAATAATTAGGTCCAAACATATTGGATTGTTAGTGCATAAGACTCGAACGTCAGTGCTTCATTCCTAAGCGAGATATAACAAAAACACTGTGGGTGAAGTTTGTGACGTGAAGTTTGTTCCACCCACTAAGAAATATTAGACCCATCCTGACCCAACCATACTGGGTCGTTAGCGCATCGTTAGTGCATAAGACCCGAATGTTAGTACTATATTCCTAAGCGAGATATAACGAGAAAACCGTGGATCGGGTTAACTTGATATCAAATAAGCCCTAAGAAAAAGGTAATTCTAGACTCATTCCGGCCTAATCATACTGGGTCGTAAGTGCTTCGTTAGTGCATAAGACCCGAACGTTAGTGCTCAATTCCTAAGCGAGATATAACAATAAACTGTGGGTGGGGCCAACTTGACGTCAAGTTGGCCCCACCAACTAACAAATAATTACATATTGTTATATCTCGCTTAGGAATGGAGCACTAACTTTCGAGTCTTATGCACTAACGACCCAGTATGGTTAATCGGGACGGGTCTAATATTTCTTAGTGAGTGGGGCCAACTTGACGTCAAGTTGGCCCCACCCACATTTTTTCCATTATATTTCGCTTAGGAATGAAGCACTAACGTTCGGGTGTTATGCACTAACATGCACTAACGACCCAGTACTTTTGGGTCTATAACTTGTTAGTGGGTGGGGCCAACTTGACGGACCTGCTACTTGCATGAGCCAGTATCTGTCTTTGGGGCTTTAGCCCCGTTCCAAGAATCACTTAAAGGAACTACGCGGTAAATGTCCTCAGCAAGACCATGGTCATAGTGTGAGAAGCTATTTTTTCTGAAAAGTAATGCGAAATTGAGAGATTTTTGTAAACAAAATAAGAATTTTTCACATCTGTATGGATATGTTGGCAAGTCAGCAATTTAGAAGGGGCACAGGGGTTGCAACAAGAACCCAAAAATGTCCGGCTCGGCGTAAAATTTGGACCTACAGAAATGCTAAATTTCACATTAGTTATACCAAAAATTAGGTTCTGCAAATATATATCCCTGCTGAGTATATTTACCGTGAAATTCTTTTAAAGGATTTTTGAAAGAGGGCTATAGCCACCAAAACAGACACTGGCTCATGCAATTAGCATCAAAGCATTAATTCTGTAACTTTCCGATTAATTTAACGCTCATTGGCATTCCGCCTACCCCAATTGGAATATTTGTAACGCTCCACTTACTTTTATTACACCGTTTGTGCTCCTAAGGTGGTGCGTTGCGAAAATAACATTCCAGATTTAAAAAAAAATACATGCATTTTCTACAGTAACTTCAAATTTAACGTTAATTGTAAAAAAAAAATCTTCTGCAGGTACTGTATGTCTTTGTAAGGGCATTTACCATGGAGTTCTTTTTTAAGTGACTTTTGGAAGGAGGGTGCAGCCCCAATCCCAGTCGCTGGCATATGCAAGTATCAGATCGTTAATTCTGTGAGCTTTGGGATTAATCTGACGCTCATCGGCATTGCTAAAATAAATTATTTTTTTTAACATTCCACTCCTTTCGTTACATCCTTGTTGTCCCACTAAGACAATGTGTTACAAAAATACATTGCTAATTTTAAAAAAATCAGTCATGTTTCTAGAAGAAAGCCATATTTCACATTGATTATACAAAATATTTATTTTCTTCCAGTAGGACTCTGGTAAGGTCATTGGTCGTACGTTGATTATAGTGTTGGTCCAACGCCGTGTTGATTGAACTGCGTTGGACCAAAACGGCGTTTGACCAACACGGTGTTGAACCAACACGGCGTTTGGCCAACACGTCGTTTGACCAACACGGCGTTGAACCAACAAGGCGTTTGACCAACACGGCGTTGAACCAACACGGCGTTGGACCAACACGGCGTTCAACCAACACGGCATTGGACCAACAATAAAATTGACAACGCCCTAGATATATAAAACCTAAAAACATAATAAAAACTATAATCTTAAATTACTTTTTTAACCCAGGGCAAAATCCTGTGTTGGTCAAACGCCGTGTTGGTCCAACGCCGGTACAACATTTCCGTAGTACCGGCGTTGGACCAACACAGGATTTTGCCCTGGGGTGTTGGTCGTACGCCGGTTCCTGCTGCTTGAGAGGCTGTTGGTCGTACGAAGTGTTGGTCCAACGCCGCATCCCCGTTGACCATTGTGCAAAGGAAGGTTTCACTCTTCGAATTACATCAAGTGTGGTTTGATATTTAGCTGCATGGTTATTTGATATTTAGTGTTGCTCAAAAGTTGTGTGGTTACTTGAAATATGATTCGGCGTGAACTACTTTGATCTAGCGAAGATTCTGACGAAGAAATATTGCCCAGAAGACATTATAACCACAGAATTAATTTTGACAATTTCAGTGCTTTCGAATTTAAGGAATGTTTTCGCTTGAGTCCGGAGCAAGTAGATTTTGTGTTAGAGCGAATTGGGCCGTTTCTACTGAGAAGAACGAAACGAAGCAGAGCTCTTTCGGCCAAACAACCAGTGGCGTAGGTAAGGGAGGAATATGGGGGATATATATCCCCCCTTGACTTCTACTCTATGAACTTGGAAGGAGAGTATTTCCACAAGAAAAGAATGAAGTTATATTTGGAAACATATAATTGTTAGTTAAAATATAAAATTATTTGTAAGGGCGGTAACAGCACTATAGCTTACGATCGTTCCGATATAATTGTAAGTTTATTCATAAACAGGCAAGAGTCATATTGTACATTCTGCGTTGTAGCTTCACATTTAGGTACAGCTATGGACTTAAAGATTGTCGCATGTCTTTAGAGATTATTTCCCAAATTCCCAGCTATTTCCCTCGCAGAGGGAAATTTCCCGCAGTTGAGGGAAGTTCCCTGACCTTGAAAAATATTAACATAATCCGACATTAAAGCCCATTACAGAACAATTGTGATATACGTATATTGTAATTATTTGCACAAACAAATAAGGGACTACAAATCAAAGAGAAAATTTAAAAATAATATCAATAAATTAAACACTGAATGTCGTATTAATCCATAGTCTTACATTGAAATCTAGTAAAAACACATATTGTTATTCGGTTAATAGGATGGATCAGTGGTTATCGTGCTCGACTCATAATGAATTTTAATTTTGTCATGGGTTCGAATCCTGGTCGTTGATCATATTTTGTAATTGTAGATTAATATAGATAATCTTCACTTTTATCATTTTTTAAGTTTGATATCTAATTAAACTATGATACTTTTATATTTTGACGCCACTATTAAGAGATAGAGTTCGTGTTGCCTACATTGTGCTATTTTGTATATACTTTCTTATGTAAGCGTCTCAGCCTTAGAAAGCAATCACGTGGTTCGGCAGAACACTAAGAGATGGCAGCACAACTCTAACAGATGTTGAAGGGAAATCAATGCGATTTTGATAATTAAAATACGAGGGTTGCCTTTTAAGTTTTTACAAAAAGTGAAACATAAACGAACAAGTTCGAAACAAAGTGTTTTATTGCTTTTCAAAATATTCTCCCTTAAGGTCTATACATTTTTGCATACGTTCAAACCAATTCTGGAAACATTTTTTCCACTGTAAATCTGATATTTCAGAAACATGGTTTTGAAAGTCTTCAGCAGCTTCTTGAGGTGATGAAAATCGCTTTCCGCGCATCTTTTGTTTGACAGTAGGGAACAAGAAAAAGTCATTAGGCGATAAATCGGGTGAATACGGGCAATGAGACATTAATTCGATGTTTTTCTCCTTCAAATATTCAGTTGTTTGACGTGCTTTATGGGTGCTGGCATTGTCGTGATGAAGAATGATGCGGCGTTTTTTGTTCTTTTTCCTTATTTCATCGAAGACCGTTAGCAAACAAATTGTTGTATACCATTCGGCATTAACAGTTCTTCGATCCTCTAATGGAATGGTTGCGACGTGTCCAGTACAACCGAAGAAACAAGCGATCATTTTCTTGGAAGTGCTCCGTGAACGAACAACTTTAGTGGGATTGGGTTCATCGTTAAACACCCAAACAGTAGACTGTTGTTTGCTTTCAGGTTCATACGAATATATCCAAGTTTCGTCTCCTGTAACAATGTTGTATACGGATTTTGAACGTCCTCGGTCGAATGTTTTCAACATTTCCTGACACCAATCAACATTTGTTCATGCAAAATCGATTGTATTGCAGTCTGCGATATCCTAAGAGACGCCTCTAACTTTCTGTAAGTCATATGCCGATCTTCTTTAATCATGTTGCGCACAGCATCGATGTTTCTAGGAATGACAACCGATTTTGGCCGACCTTCTCGACATTCATCACTGACGGACGCACGACCATGACGAAATTCTGCAAACCAATTGTAAACAGTCTTTTCTGATGGTGCTTCATTACCAAAAGTTGCACGAAGCGATTCTATGCATTGTTGTTGAGTAAGGCCTTTTTTAAAATCATAAAAAATCATCCAACGTAAGCCTTCACGGGTGATTTCCATTTTTGCACAAACTTGCTTCTTTTAAACGTTCACTATCAACAACTTACTCAGTCAATTTCTAAATTGCCACTGGCTTCACAATAACAAATGTCAATGTTCACAAACACAGTGGTGCCACAACTCATTAACGCCACCTATTGTTCGATTGTAAAAACTTAAAAGGCAACCTACGTACTAAACATATTTCTGTAAAGTGCATAAAATTTTGAAATTACGTATAATGAAAATAATACTGGCTTTTCCGACCTACGTCAATGAATTAGTAAAATGTCTAAATATTTAAAAGAATAACAAGGGAGATTTTTAAGCAGAAAGAAAGAAAATGTAAAGTTCTTTGAAAATATGGAAATGTATGTGCAGTTGTCGAGCATCAAATCAGGGCCACCCGACTTGGAAAAGTGGCGTGCGTTTTGCGACCGTGCATTTTCGGCGAAAATACAGGTGAGCGTGCGTTTTGCGACCCGGAATACTGATGCAAAGGGAAATGCCAATGTTGAACCTAGTATCACTAATAACTACATTGATATTTTGTTATTTTTAAATATATGGAAGAAACTTGTTGCATATTTCTGGTTAGGTCAAATTAGGTTAGGTTATTAGTTTCATTTTAGGAGCTAGCCACTAGAATTTAAGAGACATTTTGGCTAAAGGCAAAGGCCCCTGTCCGATGCGTACGCGTGGTTAAAGGCACATGGGGCATGTGAAGGTAGGGCTCCGAATATTCTCGATCCACGGCATGAAGTAAGGCTGGGTGGTTAGTCTAATTGATTTGATTTGTTGAATAATCACTCAATAGACTATGTCCCATTAACAAGTGACAGTGACAATCGGTATTGTGAACCAATATTGGTTTGCCATTGACTTCCATAGAAAAGGATGAAGTACGAAAGACGGCGAAAGGAAAGATGACGCAACGTGGCTCCGAAAATTTATGCCCCTACCCGGAAGCGAACCCGGGCCCCTTGATTACAAGGCAGTGAGCATTACTATTCACTCACAAGGGACATTACCACCCAAGGTGCCCAGAAATAACAAAAACACTTTGGCAGTCACTTTCAGAGGTGGAAACGTGCGAGAAAAGCCTTTAGCGTCCTGGCCGAGATTTAAACGCAGGCCCCGCGATTCGCAGTCAGACGCGCTGAGCTACGGCGACTCCTAATTTAATTTGGGAAATATTAGAAATCCTTTTCACTTTCACATACATATTGATGTAGTAAACCAACTTCACACAGAAAGTAATATAAATCCATGCACTGATACGAATTCAAGCCGAGCAGGCGGCAGAGAAAGCGGGTTATTTAAAATCAGGTAATATTTTCCCGTTTTTCCTTCTGTCCGTGATTGTTCTCCTTATTTGGTGTTTTCTGCGTTAATTGTTCCTTCTACATGAGATACTATTGCTTCTTGTCAGGGAATTTTTGAAAGCTGTCAGAATGGAAACTGTTACCTTAGGTTAGCTTTGCGGGACCTCAGACTACCAAGAGACAGAGCGATTTTGCTGAATACACAGTTAAGATGTGATATCGTTAATGAACTTAACTGGTTAAGATATCACTGACTCTATAATAGCTAGATTGATAGTGAAGCGCACGATTCACATTCCAAAGATCGCAAACCGCACGATACTCTGTATAGTCGCAACTGCCGGTCACCGACACAAGTGAATCGCTTAATCAATGAAGCACATCAATGGTGGTCGGTGACGTAACAGCAATGCCGTCTCAGAACTCTTTATTCGCTTGACAAGCATGACTCTTCAGATTCTAAGAAGCCATTTTTACGTATAGGTTACGGCGAGTGAGCGAAAAAATATCTGCCTTGGCAACTGAGCTTTCCCGAGGGGCTCCAAATAACGGAAAATTAGATTTTCGGCCAACAGTAGCAGAGTGAGTTCACGATATCATCGTGAATGGGCATCAATCAAGTTGACTTGCTCCCGGCCTCAGATTAACTTACGCCGCCACTGATCTATGGAGCTCTGCAATAGTTGGGAACTGATAGTAGGTTTACAGTTTATTTGGAGTTCGAGCGTTGGCATTATATCTTTTTAAACTACGTATTTGTTGCTGAAAGAAAATGAAAAGTATGTTTCCAGATTCAGCAAAATAGATAAATAACAGCTCTTTGCCTGGATCTGGTAAAATATTTTCGCGAACCTGCCATTGAAAATCGTTTGCTTAAGACAGGCACATATCTAGAAGATGGTTTCACGCAGAACCAACGCCTTCACAATAAGGACCCGAGGTCTGTATGTGTGTGAAATTTACATAAAATGCATATAATTTTGCCCAAAATCATATTAATATTACTAAAAATATCCGAATTTCGTGGGAGGGAGTCCGGAACCACCCTCCACCCCTAAATAATCCCTGGCTTAAGTCGTTCGAAAATGCATCTACATGGACACATTTCTCAACATGTCAAATGTTTGTGAACCGTTGCTCTAAACTAATAGGCTAGATTGTCATCACCCTGCATTCTAGAAATGTATATGAAATGAGTTTTATTTTATTACGTTTCAAGAAGACTCTCTTTTAACCCAAGGTTTTGAAAAACGGTTTTCGCAAATCTGACAAGATAAAAAATATACTGTTTTTTTATTATGTTATTTAAAATTAAAACAATTTGTTAATATATTCCCTGATTACACACTTCAATTTGAAATATCGGTAGAAATAATAAGACAAATCATGTAGTTCATGTAGTTCATTCAATTACTAATAGAGGGCAGTGATTATCATTAGTAAATTAGATGTTTTCTAACTTCTTGAAAAAGTATCTCATTTGACATTTATTTATAACAGTTGGGGTTTACGGAACGGAAATTGAGTTACATTATTTAAAGAAATATGGTAATTTATTTTTAATACAATTGAACCTCACCTACGTCGTAAATAATTATGTCCTCATTAAATTAATCAAGTATTTAATTTGTAAGCAAAGCCTAGAATTAAAAATTCCCCTTGGGTTACAAAATAATTCCCTTGCGGGGGGAAAATAAGGGAACTTAACAACTTGCTGGGATTTTTGAACTTAGAATTTCTTCGACGCAAAATTTAATTTTATTGTATATTACCCTTGTTTGGCTATATATCAGGACAATATTTTTCACACAAATACGTTACGCAATTCTGCTTATCACTGCAAGTCAGTGAATTTATACGGCGCTTCAATATATTTATTTTTGAGAGAAGAAATCTCAGCTATAGACATGCGACAATATGTCCATAGCTGTACATGTGGTAAATAACCATTAGGGCAATAAGTAAAATAAAAATTCTTTGACAATAATATCGATAGCGCAGGTAAAAAAAAGCAAAAAAAAAAGCAAAAAGACGATTTGTAGACAGTAATGAAGAATGTACGAATTCCTGTACGGATAGTCCCAACTCAACGAGGGTAGAACGGGAAAAATTTTGAATATAAAACATTTAAAATCTGTGGTTGAGGCAGTTATTTTCTACGTAAAGAAATAACTTTAACAGACGTCCTCGTTACATTATATATGAACTATAAATTAAAATTTCACACATTGGAAAGTTTCGGTTGTAAGATCTAATGTGATCTTTTAGATCATAAGGGATAAAATAAACTTTTTTTCTTGGGATATGTTAGTAACTTTTGACTTCAACCTTACACGATTATACGAGGGCAACGCTTGTTAAATTTCACAAACATCCATGCCCCAGGTAGAACTCGAACCCGCAACCTTGGAGACGCTGGCCTAGACCACACGACTACCTCGGTTGGTTATAAGGGAAGAAGAGTCTAACCATTAAAATCAATTATTGAAATTTGCGATCAAGTTTCAATTTCGTTTTTTTTCCCTCACTAAATGCAGCTGAATGATTTTCTGCGTTAGCGGATGAAACTCTTTATATCACCTACATGGGAAAACTTTGTTGCTAACTATGAGTATGATTTCTTAAAAAGCAGTTTATTCACTGACTAAGTAACAGTCTGGCATATCTTTACCTGAAGTGGTGTTGGCCGAAAATTTTTGAAGAAGCAATGTCGGGATTTAACGAAAACCAGTTGTCAGCTCTGATACACTTTGGTGTTAATTCCGAGATCCTATTTTCTTAAGAATATGATGGAAGCAGCAGTTCACTGGGAACTTTTTAAGAGTCAAGACAAACTATAACAGTACCCTTCTGCTGTTGTGCAGCACACTCACTCAATGTGGGAGTATTTAAGACCAACCATATTCGACTGATATTGAATTATTTAGGAGCAATTGGAACACTTATATTCTATGTCCGCTTACGGTAAGCGCATTTTTGTAGGATTATGGAGACTCCAAATGTTTCACCTATACCATAAAAAATTATGAAGTATGAAAGGACGGATATAAAAGTAAAACGCAATCCATGATTTTACAGAATTAACCCAATTTATGTTCGAAGAAATTATCGAAATTTCTTTATTGAACAATTTCACAAGCTCACATTGAAGGCATGTAATGAATTTATTGGTTATTTTTATTCGATTAAATTAGTATATTTGCTACGATTAACCGTTGTACTTATTCATACAAAAGGAACACCTTCAGCTTCACTTAGTAGAAGCTGTGAATAATGCCAAAGATGATGTTATAAAGTTTGAAAGAGCTAAAGCAAACTGTCTGAAGGAAAACAAAGCAAGTCGCAGCATATTTGAGCTTGGAAAAAAGTATGAAAATAGTTACAGAAATCCATAAAATGAAGTCTAATTACATTGTAAGACATGCTCTTTCGCGCATGAATCCCGAATTTTTCTTAGGGTTTTCGCGGATTTGTGGGAGGTTCAAAGAAGATTTGGATATGAAATTAGATAACAAATACAGCGTCTTCTAAAATGACACCGACAAACTTCTGGAGGTGATTCCTTACATCAAAATAATACGAAAGCTCCTCAGGCAAATTTTCGAAATGTGTTTAGTTTCGAAGCTTAAGGGTCCCGAAAACGTGGGGAAATGAACTTCAAATCTTCATATATCTAACATCACAAAAAGTAGAGCTGATGTGGCATGGTTATGTCAAAGACTAAATCTGCACTATCACAAAATGCATCCTTCAAAATTCTACAAAGGGCGCGCAAGGGATTCACCAAAGGAATTAGAGGATTCTCAGAAATTTTGTAAAGTAAAGATAGGTCAAAATGAGCATGAATAGGACGGTTTTCACAGGAAACAATAAATCGTTTGCGCCAAATCGATATCTCAAGTAGATTCCATACACCGAACGATTTAAAAAATGCGTCGTTGCATAGCAAAAAGGAGTAAGAATTGTATGATTTCATCGAATGTTTTATTAATTTGTTATCAAAGAGATCAAATATCATTGTCCGATTGGATGCTGGAGTGACGAATATCATGCCTTTAACTCATGCTCATTTCGACCTACCTCTACTTCAGAAATATTCCGGAATCCCCTCCGCGCTTATTGCGGAATTTTGAAATATGCGTTTTCAAACAGAGTAGGTTTAAAGTTTTTGAGGGTACCACGCCGCATCAGCTCTACTGTTCGTGGTGTTAGAGATATGAAACTCTAAGAATCATTTTCCCACGCTTTCGGCTCCCTGCAGCTCCGCAACTATGCACATTTCGAAAATTTGACACACTAATTACAAATTTTGAAAGCGAAACTAATGAAAGTGGAATTGAAGCATATCAGATTTACATGCTTTTTAAAAGTGCTTTAGATTTTCTACAATCTGCACTAAAATCTACTCCAAAGATTATATTTTGTACTCTGAAACTAATGAATACGTATATTTTTGAAGAATTCAAGCTTTCCAATGTGTCTGAACGAACTAGAAGTTCTACAAGAGAAAACTGTCATCAAATGAGCGTGTAAGCATTAGTAAATGTAAGCATTAGAAACTCTTCGTTCTTGACCTGATGTTTCAAATATGGCTGAATTTGTATTAGAATTAGGGTTGAACTAAGCAAAGTATACGGATATATTCATGCATTTAACACTTTACCACACAATACTGTAATTGTGTTGTTCTAAATTTAAAAAAAAAAAAAAATCCCCGAAATATTTGTTGTGCTGGGTTGCATAACTGCCAAGGATATGCTTTTCTATATATCCCCTCCCTTGAGAAATTCCTATCTACGCTACTGCAAACAACAATTACTTGTATCCTTGCATTGGTTAGGGAATTGTGCTCAATTGCATGGTTTGGGGACGATGCATGGTGTGACAAAAGCAACTGTCTGTAGAGTGGTAAACCATGTCATAAGCGTTATTGTTGATGAGCTCTTTCATGAAATTGTGCGTTGGCCTGACAACACGCAAGATGTTGCACTTAATTTTTTTACGGAAAGGGGGATTTCCTTCAGTGTGTGGCTGTGTAGACAGTACACTCATTAACATTGATTCCCCTGTACAAAATGAAGATGTATATGTTGGGGACGATGACAAAGTGTCTCGCCGACAAAGTGTCTACGACAAAGTAGACCTGATTTTGAGAGACAGTTTGTAGGCGACAAAATGTATCTTCGATGAACCAAATTGAGGAAGAGAGACAGTTTGTCGTGTTCGACCATTCCTGACTATTTCGACTCAATGAGAGGAAATCCTGGAAAATCACAGTCAGGAAGGTCGACGGTGGGAATCGAACCCACGACTTCCCGAATGCGAAGCCAACGCTCGTAAACTGTAACTTGTTCGGTAAACTGTAACTTGTTCGGTAAACGCTCCCAACTTGTTCGGTAAACTGTAAATATATTAAAGAATGAAGCTGAAGTAATTTATTTTCAGTATGTTGAGAATCGCTGTGTGTAAAACGTGCCACATTTTACATTCTCAAAAATTATTGACCATCTCATTATTTCATGGCACCCGCAAAAAAATATTTTTGTTTAATTCCGCGAAGAAATTAAGCCAATAGCGTAAATTAAATATACATTTAGAGGTGGTGCCTACCTCCCTCTGATTTCGCCCATCTTCGGAAACGAACAAATTCTTATCCCATAATATTCGTGCGTTAATTTTGGTTTCATTCTGTTAAGAAATTCAGTCGAAATCGTAAAATAAAGATGAACGTGAAATCTTTGAAGGACGTAGCCCCATCCCCTGCATTGATTTACCTCATTTTCAACAGGGTTTGACCTTCTATCCCATAAAATATTCCTGCAAGGTTTCTGAGGAAACAACTGATCACTCAAAGTTGTGAATTTGAACAAGGTTAAATTATAATTTTAACTTTGCAATGGGACCAGAAAAATATTAATAAATATTTGTATTGCTGTATAACAATCGTTTATTAATGCAAAGTGACGGTTTACGATAGCTTCCGCTAGATAGCATGGGTATGAACATCGATTCTATTTTTCTTTCATGATTACGAAACAACGAACTTTATTTGTTGACTAAGCTTCTCAAACTGTAGTTAGAAGTATACAAATTATACTACGCGCCTCTGCACTTTTAAATTTCTCTTTGTTTCGATTAAACTATCTACACAAATTTCGACCTGTAACGCTGGAGCTTCGAGCAGATGGAATTGGCCCATAAGTTGCCCCGGTGGATACACGCACAGATGCGGGTTGAGTGTTCTCCGACATACAAATGCTGGCAGTACTAGAATGTTCAGCAAGTGAATACAAAGATGAGATGTCAACAGTGCTTCGAGCTACAGTAACGTAGTGATTTTATTGTACCCTTTGAAATTGTAGTTTACAGATTTTGTTTCACACTCGAACTAAGTAACAAACCACAGATGCCAACTTTAGATATATCAGCTGCAACTCTTGAGACATTCCATCTCAACTTAGGTACTTGGTGAAAATTGACCACCTCTGAATGTTTTTGAAATAAGAAAAAAAAACACGGTAGTTACTCCGACTAGAGATACGATTGCTCCTGAAGAAAATTTACTGGAAAAAAATTCTCACTGACACTTCCGAAATTTGCTGCCCTGGGCCATTAAAAATAAAACACACGCCATTGTTTCAAATGATTGTTGTTTAAATCTATAATACCGAGAGACTTGCATTTTTTTTTCTTTATTTTAAATATTAAAGCACTTAAATCACTTTTATTCAACGTATATGGAAAACCTATTGTACAGAAAGGCTGGAGAAAAACATACTTCGAGGATTCTGAGCTATTGGTTCTGCCCGAGGATTCTGGGCAAAATCGGACAAGGGCGCCGCCAGAAAACGAGAAAGGGGTGCTCTAGCAATTAATACTGACGAATTCGAATGAAACTTTCACATGTTTATCGCGAGGTCTACTGTTCGAAGAACCTTTATACTAGTAATACTTTCTTCTTCTTAGCTGATTTTGACTTCTAACTCTGAGAGCAGTGATATAACATATTGTCATAAATATTTCAATTTCTTTCTTCCTAAGAATCGAAATCGATGAACTATAATTGACCGAACGTAGTGAGGTCTCCTAGTTGACTCAATTGGCATTTATGTTGTCTGTCTCTGTGTGTCTCACAATATAATTGCCGAACGCGTGAACCAATTTGAAACCTTCATATACTGTTTATTTGCTCAAAGGAGGTCAAGTTCGTTGGGGAAGAAAATCGGACAAGGGGGGAAGGTGTTAAAACGCCCCCTAAAAATGCAAACAAAGATAAAAATGAAGAAAACTATTATTAAATGGACTGTTTTCTGTTATAAGAGCTTTATAAATTTGCAAACATATTTCGGGGATTGCGG
>JAGDQP010015538.1:0-11568 GCA_022664845.1 Lepisma saccharinum
GCTGTCTTAAAAAGTCTCGTTGTGCAACTCAATTCTTATCCTAACAACGTGCTGAGCACGTGGCGCGGTACTTGGAACGTTAGATTCCCCCTGCCCCGTTAAATATAGGAACACAGTTATCTGGGGAACTATATTTCTAATTCTTCTGTCGTAGAACGTTCCATCCCCATAATTTACACTATTCACTTATAACACTATATATAAAAAAACTATACATCTGTCGGTTATATGATTTACACTGTGTAGTTTTGATGTTTGGATATCAGGTTCTTACTAATCCAAGCAGATTCGGTCTTTAGGACGTCATTATCCCCAGGGTAGTAAGGGGTATCCAATTATTCAATACTTATAGACAAGATCACTGATTGAAGTCGGTAAACTTGCACTATTCAGTTCCATAATTTGTGGTGAGAACTTTTGTTCATTGTTTGCACTGTTATGAGTGGTAGCACTATAAATGTCTGGAATCATGTCAAGTGATAGACTGTCCGTGCATTTTGCATGATTGGTCATTAAAGTCCTTTGAATTTTAAACCACGAATAAACAATAATAACTGCTATTACTAAGGCCAGTATGCTAAGGACAACGAGAATTTCCAGTATGGGCATTATTTCTGCAATAGATAATTTAGGCGTTTTATATTAATTTGGCGATTTTCGTAAGCGATAATATCTGCAGTACAATATAATAGCAATAATTAAAAATAAAATTAACAATAAAATGACTAGAGCGATAGTTGACCATGGCAGGAAAGCGGTTTATTTTGTTTACTGTATAGTAATTAGTAAGTAAAATCCATTTTTTTCATCCATTTCTTGCATGCATTGATGTTCGTGTGTATATGATAATCTATAACTATGCTACTTGAAGAACTGGAATGTGCCACCATCTGGCACTGATGCTCTCACGAGACATGCTGAATTCTAGTGCGTAATGTATGGGTTACTGCTTCTGTCGGTTAAGCAGCTACTCTCGTGAAAATATGTTCTTTCCTTTTCTCTCTCCTTGTGACTATTTCATAGTCCCTTTTTTTTCAGAACTTTTATTGTTCCTTTTTGTCGTAATATCGTTTCATTCTGTCAATAGCAATAGACTGCTCTGTCGGTCGACACTGGGGAGGCATTTGTAATTTGTATAGGTTTGCATGTATTTTTTCTAGTACCGTGGCTGGTCCAATATTCTCATCCGTCCACGGCTGGAACTTTCCCTTTATACGTTTCGGGGAGCGAACCAAAACTTTACTTCCTATAGCAAATTCAGTTTGTGTGTGCCTCTTATCATAAAATTTCTTCTGGTGAAGAAAATGTTTGTGTACTTCATCGGCGGCTTTCTTACGTATTTCAGGTAATCTGTCTCGAGGTACTTGTGTGTGTGGCGCTACCCCTAGGTTACAATCCGCCACTGTTCTTGGTAAATATCCCGTAAGTAAGAAATGAGCCGATTCTTTTAAATTAGTCTGGATGGCCGCATTGCAAGCAAAAATAGCTTTAGGTAGATGTTGAGGCCAAGAATCCATGTCCTCTTGCGTATAGAATTTTAAGACATTTTAGAGATTACGTCCTGAAATTTCGGCTAAGCCGCTTCTGCTGTGGGAGTACGATGGACTACACTTTAACTCGAAGTTGTATTTCTCTGCTAATTTTCTTACGGCTTCGCTTTTATGTACTGGATGAGAATCCAAAGTAACAGTTTTGGGAGCACCAAAAACATTATAACCTGGTCTTCTAAAAATTCGGTGACAGTTTGGGCTGAAACAGTTTCAACGATTTGCGCCCGTAAATATCGTGTTGCGGCCTCAATTCCTAAATGGATATACCTCCTTGTCCCTTTGTACGGAATAGGTCCGAAGGTATCAAATATTATGTGTTCCGATATTTTATGTATAGGATGTTCCAAAAGTTCGGCCTGTTTTTTCCTTGGCTGGTTCTTAAGTCGTTGACAACTTTCACAGATGCGAATTTTATATCCTAAAAAAGCTTTTAAGTTAGGCATGTAGTACTTTTGTAACGTCATTCTATATAGTCTGTTAAAACCAACGTGACCAGAAGTAGAATCGCAATGTATGTTCTCAAACCATTGATCGGCCATTTTTTGTGGAACACATAGGAGGAATATTTATCCATGTGTTGGGTGTTTCCTGATTCTATAAAGAACACCATCTTTTAAACAGTAGAGCTTCGCACTTCGCAACACCGATGTCTTAGCTGGTTCTATACCCATTAATGCATTAATTATGTCCGAAAAATAAGGGTCAGTTTTCTGTGCTAGTTTCAGAGTTTCTAATGATGAAAAATTTTGAATGCATAGATTCGTATCTAGGGCGTTTGATCTAAAAGCTATTACTTCCTCAGAGTCATGAATATCGTCCGTTGTCTTTTCTCTGTTCGCTATCTGACCTTCCAGTTTTCTTTCCTGGTTTTCCTCAGTACCATCTTTTTCTTCCTTCTCTATAATTTCTCGAGATTCAAGACGGGAGAACAGGTCAGCCGATTGCTTATTACCCTCTTTGTATATTACATCAAATACATAGTCAGACAGGAACAGGCGAAACCTGGTAAACTTCCCAACGCGATCGGGAGCGGTCTGTAGATTAAGCAAAGAACGAGCGTCTGTAAAAAGTTTGAATGGGCAATTCAGCAGATAGTATCAAAATTTACGACAAGCGTATAGAATCGAGTAAAGTTCGCTTAACCACGTTGATGCCTTTCTTTCAGATTTTGATAGTCTGCGACTGCAATACGAGACGACTTTCTTTTCCTTAGTTTTTGGATTATAACAGGTCAGAATAGCTCCTGCCTGAATACTAGAGCTATCTGCATAAACTCTTATTTCTTGAGATTCATCGAAATGCTCAAGAGAAGGTGCGTTCAAGATATCCATATTTAGCTGTTCAAAAAGTACATCCAGTTCAGGTGTCCACTTAAATTTATTGCCTTTCATGAGAAGTGCTTGGAATGGTTCTATCTTCTCGCTAAAGTTTTTCACGTGAGAACGGACAAAACTGCAAGTTCCAATGAATCCTTTAAGCTGGCGTTTCGTGTTGGAGTGTTTGAAATCCCTTATTTTTCTTGCTATCTTCGGTGAGATTGCTATTTCCTCTCCAGATAGAGTAAATCCAAGTACTTGTAATTTTGAGTAGAGGAGGTGTGTTTTGCGAGGAGATGCGCGAAAATCATGTGATCTCAACTTACGGAGCAGCAAACGCAAGTGTTCTATTTGTTCCTTTGCCGTGCAATTGCTCACGATAATACCATCTGCGAATGATGTTATTGTATTAGGTAAAACTTCTAGCATCATTCTGGTTACTATCGAGAGCGACTGGCTACTAGTTGAGGCACCGATTGTGCAGCGGCACAATTGGTCGGTCTTCCGTGTATGAGGCACCTCAAACGACATGTATTTCCAACTCTTTGGATGGAGTTCGATTTGATGGAAACTGGAAGACAAGTCGATCGTTGTTATTAGAGATTTAACCCTTATACTAGCTATAACATCGTTTGTGTTTTGAAACGGTATCGATAAGTATTTCGTGAATTTATTGCATTCTATTAATGAAAGAACTATACGAAATTCCTTAGAACCTGGCTTACGAACAAGCAGCATGGGTGAAGAGAATTCACTCGTGGATGTTTCACGTATTATGCTGGCTCGGATCAGCTCCTGAATTTGAGAATCTACTTGGTTCCGGACTGAAACTGGGACCGGAGGAGACCGCCGGTGAAATGTTGCTGATTTACCTATCCTGATACGATGCACATACCCACGAAATCTTCCTAAATCTGAACCACTATAGGCAAACGTATCTCTATAAGAATATAATAATTCTGAGACCTCTTGTTTAATATTTTCTGGAAGTTTTGTGTTGATATCGAATAATGAGATGTCAAAACTTTTTTCAGTGTTTCTAAGGCGTTTTTCAATTTCTTCACGTGATCGATATCTATATTCATCAATCGGGTCCTCTTCTTTTCTTGTTGTCTTCTTTCATATTCAGAACAATTTTCTCTAAATTTTGATCTAAATACGCCACTGGTGTAGTTTTAGCTAAGTATACATTTTTAGATGTAGGGTTTATGACCAGAATAGTTCGTTCATTGCTTGGCATTTTAATAGTTAAATCCACAAGTTCATGCCTATCTCGCAATGTTTGCAGCAATCGTACATAAAAAATGCAGACTGTTGTTTTTCTTCTTTCTCCTCTAGTGCAATGGGTAAAAAGAAATAAGATTTTGCTGGGATTGTAACTTTCTTCGTCACATACACGTCTGCAGATTTTTGCTCTCATCACATTTATTACTGACTGTGAAACATTTTCTCTTCTGCTATCTGATACTGGCATTTGAGGTCATTTTGCTTTCTTGTAAAAAGAAATCCTGTTCTTTTCTAAATCAATTTTGCTCTGCAATCTCCTTAAAATATCCTGTCCGAATAAAGGGTTGTAATCATTTTGTTCAATAATTCTGAAATAGTGAGAATAAGTTGTATTTCCTATTTTGAATTTTATTAGCGCTATGTAGTTTAGTTCAACAAGTTTGTTCGTGATTCCCTTTATATGTGTTTGAAAAGGAATTAATTTACACTTCTTGGGTACCTGTTGACGCGCCCAAAGTGAAATAGAAGACGCCGTGTCAATTATAACTGGTATCGAATTACCTTGCACATTGATTTTTATTAGGGATCTATTTTCTTGCGTATCGTAAGAAGTTGTTTCTCTTCGATCTGTTGACACCTCCTGATTGGAATATATATTGGCGAAATAAACTTCTGTAATAGATCCTTTCTCTTATCATCAGTATTTAATGTAGCGGCAGGTCCTTTCTTCTTTGGATCAGCTTTCTCCATTTTTGGTGATGTAACAGGTTCTTTGTTCTTGTGAAGAGTGCTCTTCTGATTGGAAGTTCGGGCGGCCGGTCCCTTCTGTTTGTTATTTTTTTCTTCGCCTCTTCGGTCTGTATGGCAGGTCCTTTAAGTTTCTTCTGAGCTGTCTTAAAACGTTTAGTAACCTTCGCCCTCGGGCCTTGCTTGACTTCCGACGTCGAGGGCGAACCTATTCGTTTCCCGAATTTGAATTCTTCTTGTTTTTATGCTAACAGTCTTGTGCTGTATGATTCCTCTTGTAACAAATGGCACATACAGTAACTGTACCGCTATTATTTCCAGATTTGTTATCGTCACCATTTTTCTTGTAATTGTTGTTTTTCTTATTATAGTACTTTTTGCCATTTTGTTGATTGTTCTTCCTATAGTACGGTTTTTGGTTTGTACTATTTTTTACGACCATAAGAGACAATTCTGCCAACTTTTGGGTAATATTGTCCATTGAATTTTGCGTATTCTGCGTACTCTGATTAGGTTGAAAATTTTCGTTGTAAGATGTATTACCGGAATAGAATCGATCATACATATATCTATGTGTTGGTTTAGTAGGCGGTGTTACGTCTATCATGGTAATTGGTGCCTGGTTGACATCTCTTCTTATGCGTTCTTTCATAGGATATAGCAGGAAATTCGGATTTTGATTATTTTGGTAACTGGTTAGGACATTGTTTTGGATATTAGGATTTTGATGTTGTGGTGGTAGTTGTTGCTGACATGGTATTTGTTGTGGTGCAGGATGTAGATAACTAGGATATTGAGTAGGTAAAGTTTGGTTGTTTGCCGATTGGATGCTAAGGGTTTGACAACTTTGAGGTTGAAAATCTTGAATTTGTTGACTCATAGTAGGAAAACTTGGGATTATAGGATCTTGAGTAGCATAATTTATCGTTGGTTGTCTCTGCTGACTACCATCTGCTAATGCGTATAAAGCTTGTGCTTTCTTCACAAATTATCTTTCTTTGAGTAAATCATTGGATTTTTAAAATGCATGTAAACGTTTCTGAAGATCTCTTACTGATATATGCGTTTCCAAAGCAATATTTTTCAAAAAATGATGTTGTAGTCCTAAGCTGAGGAAATGAATTCAGGGAGATTGTGTCTAATTTCCTCAATTTCCTTATGAAGTAAGCATCAATTGTTTCATCCTGACCTTGCTTTATTAGGTTGATTTCCATTTCTGCTTTGTAATGCGGGATTTTAGGTCCGCTTAGACTCATTAATTTGTCTTTTAATTGACTGTATGTCGTATCGGCCATTATATTTTGTGATTGTAATTGGAATACCATGTGCAATGCAGTATCCTGTAGTTACATAGGCAAAACCTGTTTCTTCTTTTCGACTACACACGACATTTGTACACGACTGTAAACTTACCAGGTGCTCAAATAACATAAAATACCTATCCGGGTCCTCGTTCATTCGACCGGAAAACTTAGTTAAATGTGGTAGATGGAAAGATGTATTTGTCGCCATTTTATCGCTTTTGTTAGATTTTACTTTATCTGTATCCGAATCCTGACTGCCCGTCCTACTGCCTGACCTAGTAATTACTGGCATTAAATGTTACTTGTCCTAGTTCAAAGTTCATACTTAAAATAAACATAGGGTCACTTGACAGATCCGTTTTTAGTCCCGTTATTTGTACTTATTACTGGTTTCTGGGCTTTGGCACACCTTGGGCCTTTTAGTTTGTCTTCCACTAGTAAATTGGCTTAGTGGAATCGGCGCTATTCGCTATTTATAAGCGATTACTCCACAACGTAATGTTCCTTTAGGAACACCCTGTTGTTTGTGGAAATATAGGTAGAGACAAAGATACACGGGGTATGAGTTTTGCCCATCACCAGTTTTATTATAAAATAATATAAGTTCTTTAGATTAATAAAAAGAGTCTCCCGTACCAAAGTAATTATACAAAATGAAAAGTTATAATATAACTTTTCTGGCTTCTTCTTCTTGGGTGTAGGCCTCGTAGAAGAGAGAAGGATTAGGTATAGCACCAGTCCGCAGCAACTGAGTGCAGGAAGGAAGGTACCAGTCCGTCAGCAACTGAGTACCGGATTTTGTGTCAGTCCGCAGCAACTAAACACAGGTTCAATTAGGTAACCCACCTGTCCAACAGCAACAGAGTGAGCAGGATGGGAAACCCTCCAGTCCGACAGCAACTGAGAGAGCGGTTTTAGGAAGCACACCAGTCCGACAGCAACTGAGTGTACAGGTCTTAGGGATAGTACCAGTCCAAGGCAACTGAATACTAGGAAAGAGGAGAGAAGTGATCACCCAGGGAAGTGATGCTTTACATTGGTGTGTCGGTTTTTTATACACCTAAATTTGCTGAGTCTGCGACTCTGCTGACTCCTCCTTCGTATCGTTGGTAGCTCCATCGGTGGCTTCTTGATGAAACTCCATTTGTCGTCTGCGCTATTTACGTTTCCTCTTGATTGTTTGTGTTGTAACACTCGTAACACACACGTAGTACACACTAGTATCTTGTTTATATTTTGATTATGAGCGACACGTGCTGAGCACGTGGCGCGGTACTTGGAACGTTACAATACAGTTACAATGTTGGATCAAAGTACAAACATTAAAAGTGGTGGATGGTATATCCACATTGAAATTGTAACATGATATGAAAATAAATTTATAATACACAAAATGTGTTTTTTTTATTTCATGAAATGAAACTCAAACAAATAGGAGGTAAAAGGTTTTTATTACAGAAAAAACTACACTACTACAAAAGTTTACATAGTATTAAAAAATATTTACAATGTTGTTTTCTTTTTAGGATCTTTCTGAAATGGTTCAGTACAAGTTGATCATTCCGTTGTAAGTTGGTTTCTGAAAATGTTTTAGAATATTAATATTACGTACTTTATAATAAATATACACTAAACGAAATAAGCCACACAAAACGGAATCATCAGCTTGATATTGAACGTTATTCACATGATATATACTGGAATTGCGGTGAAGAAAGTGTACAATGGGTTTTGGCGGCTTTTGTGCAAGACTATCAAAATAGAAGACACGTGTATTTTTATTAATCACAATACAGGTCTAGTGCGTGCCTTGCTCATAAGACGGACTCAAATTAACAATTACAGCGGCTGGTTCTTTCACTATTGCAGGTAGGTGATTCAAAGAGTAAATCCCAGTTAATATGCTCGCACTGAAACAGTCACGTAAAACTGCAGTTAATATCTGATCAGTGCACATAGTCACACGGAATGACACTCTTCTTCTTCATCTTCATGAAGTACACTGGGACTTGGGGTAATGGGTGTGGGGTTATATACACTTTTAGGTTCAGGGGTTACGTATTGTGATAGATCATGTTACGTACTTGCTGTAACATAATGCTTTTTATAATGCACACCGAAATCTATTAAACTGATGATGCCGATATGCACAATGACTTTCAGGAAACAGTAATTTGGATGATTTTGGACAATGTATATCTTCGAAATTCATAACACTTCGTCCGAGCATACGTTGCAGGAATTGTTGTCGTCGGTGTCCATGGGTGTAGAGTACAGCAATATGCTTTGTATAGTTGATAAGTATGCGCTGATGATCCTTGTATGCCACCTCACCATCGGACCAGTCGACTCCAAAAATGTGCATAGCGCGATATTCATTATCAAACTTGAGTGTTAATGGTAGTTGGGAAATGTCAAAAGGTGCCATGAACATCCAGATTTGAACTGTATTGACATCGGGATTCACAATGGCCAATTCCTTGACAATAAACTCATCGTCACCAGTTAGCTCAAATGCCGAAAAGTGGAGCAAAAGTGCCTGAAATGCTGTCAAAAGACGGGATCCTTGGTGATTGTTAGTGTATCGCAGCGCTAAATTGTTTTATCCTGTGACAGACTAAACCGGAACGCGTGACCTCCATGAAGCTGCAGCAGCAAAAACGGAACAAACGGCTGAAAGTAGCACAATAGTTTGTGCCACAAAAAGTTTCGTTTGTGCTCAATTCGTCGCAAAATTATGCGACACTCAATTCTGGGGAGCACCTTCAAGTTTCAATTTGCCGAAAATGTGAATTTCGAAACTAAGTTTGTGCTTCTTTTGTGCCGTTGAAAGTTTCCCTTCTGCTCAATTCGTCACAAATATATGAGATATTTAATTTCTTTCGAGTGGGGCAAGCGTCAACTCGAAATTACAACAATAAAAAAACTTGAAACCGAATTAGCTATGTAAATTTTAAAAAGAAATTTGCGCCAATCCTTTGTGCTGGATTGTGCAGTAGAAATATTCATTGTCCTCAATTTTTCACAAGGGTATGCAACATTTCTTTCATGCTCGAAATCTTGAAAAGTTTAAATTTTGAAACTGAATGGGTATCAATCGTTCGTGCTGAACAGTAGAACAGAAAGTTTCATTTTGGCTAAATTCACCGCAACGATTTTAAGTATTCAAATTTTAGGAGGTCAATTTCAAATTTCAAAGTTAAATTAGCTTAATATACAAATTTCAAAAATCAAGTCATGACAATTATTTGTACATCGTTTCTGCTAAACATTACAAAAATATTTCCGTTTGTTCTCAAATTATCGCAAAATTATATGACACTCAATTCTTGCGTTAGCTTCACCATTAATTTGGTAGAAAATATAAATTTCCAAACTGAATTCATGTAAATAGTTTTCGCTTCACTTGTGCTGGATTATGTGACAAAAAATTTAGTTAAAGTTTACTTTGACGCAAAATTATAAGACAGTATATTTGGGAGGTAAGAGCTTCACGCTCAAATTCGTCTAAAATGTTAATTTCAAAACGACATTTACGCCAATTGTTTCTGTTTTATTTGTGCCTGATTGTGCCTAGGAAATATTCATTTGTGTACAATTCGTTGAAAAGAAATACAACATTAACTTTAAGTTCCTTTGGTGTAGGCAGCTTTACGCTTGTTTGTCACGGTTTTGTGCGTCGTGACTTTTGGGCCGTTGTTTTATGCGTCACTGCTCGGTCATGGTGGTGTGCATGTCGATGTTTTTGCCTGTCGCGGTTTGTGGGTCGCTGTTTTCTGCGTCACGCTTCTGTTTATTGCTATTGTTGAGCGTCGCGGTATTTATGCTTCACTTTTTATACCGGATTTTGTTTCTCGAGGATTTGCCTGTCGTTGTTTTTGTATGTGGATGTTTTTGCCTGCCGCGGTTTTGGATATCGATATTTTTGTGTGTCATGGTTTTTGCCCGTCGTGGTTTTTATATTTCTCTGTATTTTGAGTTGCGGTTTTGGTATGTCGGGCGGTTTTTGTGCGTCGCTGTTTTTGCCTCTTGCTCTTTTGGGTTGGTTGGTTTGTTTGTTGCTCTTTTGTCATAGCGATTTTAGTCTGTCGCGGTTATGGCTGTCGTTCATTTTGTGCGTCGCGTTTTTTGTCTGTTGCGATCTTTCGCCTGTCACTGTTTTGGCTATCGCTGTTTTTCGTTTCATTTTTTCTGTGCATCAGGATCTTAAATCGTCGTTTATGTCTGTCGTTGTGTTTCTGCGTCGCGGTTTTTGTGTCAGAGATTTTGCCTGTCGCGGATTTTGGGCGTCGCTGTTTTTGGGCGTCCTTGTTTTTGCCTGTCGTGGTTTCTGCATGTCGCTCTTTTTGTGTGTCAGAGATTTTGCCTGTCGCGGATTTTGTGCGTCGTTGTTTTTATCTGTCGTGGTTTTTGCCTGTCGTGATTTTTGTATGTCACTGTTTTTGCCTTCGCTGTTTTTGTCTGTCGCGGTTTTTGCCTGTCGCTGTTTTGTTTCGCTGTTTCGTCGGTCCACCATTCAAGCGTGCAAGCTTGACGTGAAAAGGTCTCGTGTACATCAATATACGTTCAGTACGTACGGTGACTACTATTTCCATTAGCTTCATCGGTGATACTAATTTGTGACTTTTGGCCCACTTAGCATTGTATTGTAATCACAAACACAAACGGATTCGAATATTTCTCTAAAAAAAAATGCATTTAAAATAAGGTATGTTTCAACAGAATTCAACCTGTGTTTATATGATTACAGTTTAATGCTATATGTAGGTAAAAATAAATTAGTATCATAGAAGAAAGTAATAGAAATTATCGTCACCGCAGGTACTAAACGTATATTGATGTACATGAAACCTTGCCACGTCAAGTTTACACAGAAATTAAGGTAGAATCCGGTAAGGAAAGAAAATACAACGACTAATCATAAGTGACCAATTTACATGTATACTTAGATTCATAGAAAATCGTCGTTTACGATTTTGCAAAGTTACGACAGTGTGGATTTAAAATTAAGACTTAATTCCTCAGATGCTCGTGAGGAACGTTTATATTCAGTGCAGTAACGAAGACCATATTTGGTTTAATTAGTACCCTATTCATTATAATTAACGACCGACCGTAGCTCAGTAAATAATCCGGAAGTCCTGGGAACGATCGCAGCGGCCACCCATTCTGACTTTTCCAGGGTTTTCCCCTCCGTCACACCAGACAAATGCCGAAATGATACCTACACACTAGCACCTGACCGACCGACCACTTTCCAACATCTCCCCCATCCTGTTGTGGTCTGGGTATAATGCTATTTTTAATCTAGGCCAGTATTTCGATTACTTGAGTTCATCAGACTGTACTGTCACTGTGTTCTCGTACGCATATTCATCCTAGCGTTGGCAGAATCATAACAAAGACGGATATTTGTCATTATGA
>JAGDQP010015538.1:11668-22765 GCA_022664845.1 Lepisma saccharinum
CTATTTGAGGCCATCATTATGATTCTACATTAGTTTGGAGACGGTTTTTCTCCAAAACTGAGATTTGGTACAGAATGTTTCCCAAATGTTTGCAAACAATGTTTGCTGTTTTCCATTTCAAATGGGAAACAAGAAACATTGTTTCTTTCTCTGGAAACATCAGAAAGTGTACGGGTGTTCGGTATTGAGATTTTCATACCGACTTTCGGTAAGTTTTGGATACCGACAATTATCGATATACCGATAATATCGCAAATACCGAAAAACCGATAATACCGAAAATATTATAATACCGACATACCGATATATCAAAGCATATCAATATACCGGAATACCGAACAATATCACAATACCGACAAACAGTGATAGTGAGCGATATGGAGATACTCATGGACGTTTATATTTAGGAGATTGGCCTGGTCCCCCCCGAAATTCCGGTTCATATGCAAAACATAGTATAATTTTAGGCGTACTTATCTATATTTAGAGTTGTAATTCCTTTTCTCACAAGAACTTTGTGTTAGGTACACATTGAAATTACCAGAAACATTGACAACCGCCGCAACCGGGACTCGAACCCAGATCTCCCAGTTGCCGGCCGGGCATGGTGCCCAATACACCACCGCAGCACGTCAATTCTCGGTGTATATATACTAGTCCTCACACCTTGACACTCTTCCAGCTCCAGTAGCTGGTTACGAAGTCAAGGCACCCCATTGAGAACTTTGCTCTGCAACCGTGCAGTTCGAAACATTAGATGTAATTCTTTTTTTTTTTTACTAGAACCTTGTGTTAGGTAAACATTGAACTTAATACAGAAGAATTGACAACCACCCGGTCGGCAGTAAATAGGTGCAAATGTCAATCTTTTAACCTTGCCAGCGTAATAATATAGTCTATATTTACACGAGAGATAAGCAATGAAATGTTGGCGATCTCACCTAAGAAAACAAAATTGACATGAGAAAGACAAGGTTGATTATTCATATTACAGAATTACACATTATATAATTTACATTAACGCACACACTCATTTCGAAATAATTTCGAAGGTCTTTAGGCAACTCAGCCTCAGACCAGATGGATAATGATGGAATGATTGGTGGAATAAAGGAAGTGGTAGGAAACGGGAGAATCCCGAGCAAACCCATGCACACGGTGTTTGTTCACCACAAAGCTCACATGACATGAGGAGGGTTTGAACCGACGAACCCAAGCGCTAGAGATGAGCGCTCTACCCATTGAGCCACCGCGGTCCGCTCTAATCAGGTAGTGGTTGGGTCTTTCCTGATTATGAAACCACAGTTGCTGTAGATTCGCCGACTTCATGTCGTCTCAATTTAAAAAGTCAATCACGCAGCGGCAGTTTTGACGATGGGATAAAAGCAAGCAGCAAAATGCATTTCAGCAACATTTTGTTGTAATTCGAAAACTGTTTAGTAGGAATGGATCCACCCAGGGTCCGGATATCCAAAGCTCCGCCGATCTTTAGGGTTTCGGATATCCGGTCCAATTCCTTCGTTCGATTTCGGTCACAGATTCAAAGACCCAGAATTCGGATTTTGTTACTATGATGCATCTGCAACTGCAGTGGCGCGATGGTAAATTATGAACGGTCCGGACTTTCCCCTCCTCTGCCTACCTTACCCCGGCCTTAGCCAAAGAAAGAAATAAAGAAAGAAAGGAGAGACAGTAATGACTTTTTAAAATTTTATTTATGACCTTTAGGCATCTAAGGCTCAGGCCGGGATATAGGAGGAGAAAGGATTCAGAAAGATGTCGGCCAAGGCCTATGTTGCAGGTTCCACCCCGGCATTTGCCTAGTGTGATTGAAGAAAACCTTAGTCAGGATTATCGAACCCACGACCTACCGAATCCTACGCCAACGCTCTACTACTGACAAGGGACACCCGCGAACTCAGACAGGAGAAACCTGATGAACGTTTCTACAGGAACTAATTGCAGGTCGCTGAATCTATTGGTGATAGTCGTTTCCATACAAAATCACGCAGTCAAGCAGTAACGGCGCCAACTCATGGATGATAGGCCAATGTGCTAGAGAAGAGCTGAGAAGAAACGGGAAAATCGAAATGCTGAATGTCGTAAATATGATTAACGATCGAGTCTACAATATGTAGAAGCACATGTGAATGCCGGATGTGAATCACAGTGCTGCCAACTCAATGAAAAGAATGTGTGAAAATGGGAATGGAAGAAATTGTCAAAAGAATGCGAAGTTGTGGAATACATAAAGAACCCGACACAGTAGTCGGGAATGAGGTTTTGTCCTGTTATAAAACAGTGTTGCTAACTGCATAAAGGATAAAAGATGTACTAACGTAGTTAGAATAAAAACACAAAGACCTACCCTCATACAAGATAAGCGGGAGTGAATCAGCAGGCATAGAACGAAAGAGTGGCGTTACTCATTGCCATGTAATACGCTGCAGCTGAGGACAGGCGCCATCGTTGTGTACAGACATGAAGAGTAACAGAGCAATTCCGAGAAAAGTAATCATTATTATCAGGACCAAAAGAAACATGGAACCGGCGAGGCGACGGTGATACCAGTAAAATGATACAGTATGGAAGAACTTGAAAATACATTAGGCTGCTACACTGACCGGAAAGTGTGCACGAACCAGTTAATTCTCAAAGTGCAGCTGTGGGTTGACAAGGAAGTGGTCAAAATACAGAGACAGTGTACAGTATGCACATTTGACCATCGCTACGGACTCACAGTCAGAATCACCTTCTGCATGGTAACAATCCTATGTCAAAGGCGACACTATGACATGACAATATGACTGAACCGATGTCGTACCCGGCCTTTTGCCAAGCATATTGCAACATAGGCTTGTAGATCGGTGCGGAAAGTTGATTTTAGATCACGGAGTGCGGCTTGATAATGAAGTAACTAACGAAGCTTATTTTTGCTTCTAATGTACGTTTATGACCTCTTTTATCCTTTACGCAGTTAGCATCACTGTTTTATAACATTATAAAACCTCATTCCCGACTACTGTGTCGGGTTCTTTATGTATTCAACTACTTCGCATTCTTTCGACACTTTCTTCCATTCCCAATTTTACACATTCTTTTCACTGAGTTGGCAACACTGTGATTCACATACGGCATTTACATGTGCTTCTACATATTGTAGACTCAATCGTTAATCATATTTAATACATTCAGCATTTCCATTTTCCCGTTTCTTCTCAGCTCTTCTCTGGCACATTGGCCTATCATCCATGAGCTGGCGCCGTTACTGCTTGACTGCGTGATTTTGCATGGAAACGATTATCACCACTGGATTCAGCGACCTACAATTAGTTCCTGTAGAAACTTTCATCAGGTTTCTCCTGTCCGAGTTCGCGGGTGTCCCTTGTGAGTATTTTCGGTATATCGACATTTCGGTATGAGTGATACCGAATTTTCGGTATTCCAACATACTGATTTCAGTATATCCATATTTTTGACGGCCCTAAGAAATTGTTTTCTAAATGTTTTCCAATGTTTCTGAAATGTTTGCAAACATTTGAGAAACATTTGTGAAACATTTCAATGGAAACATTTAGAAAACAAAAAAACACGTCGGGAAACAGTTCGAAAACATTGTTTCTGAAACATGTTTCCATGTTTTCTAAATGTTTTACAAATGTTTCTTAAATGTTTGCAAACATTTTGCAAACAATGTTTTCGCAAACATGTTTCTATGTCTGGACTTGGCTACGATCAACATGGAGCGTGTTGCCCCATTCACTGAGTTCTAGTGGCAAAACGGGTCTATGTCAGAACGCCCACTGGTCAGATCGCCCACTTCTGAAAATGGTCAGAACGCCCACAGAAACGGTCAGATCGCCCACAGAAACGGCTAAACACGCAAATCCAGAAATGGTCAGAACGCCCACCAAAACTCGAAAATAAGTCTTAAAATGAATTTAAGTAAAATAAAAGTAATGTACAATCAATACGCTGCAAAGAAGGAACTATTGATTCACGGAGAGACAATAGGCATAGTTAATGAGTGAGTATGTTTACTCAGAGCAGCTCAAATCAACGTATGCTATGTTGATGGATGAAATAAATATAAAATGCAAATGTCGTGGAGCTCGTTTGGAAGAACATATTTTATTTTCAAAAGAAAACTACCAATGTGTCCCAAGAGTAAAGTTTATAAACAATGTCTCTTACCTGTGATGATATACGGCTGTGAAACTTTGACATTGAATGCGCAAACGACTCACAGAAAGAATTATGATGAGATGCATGATAGGAACAACTATGAACGACTAATGTATTACATTGGATTACCAGAGGAAAAGACGACCGAGACGACGTCTAAATGCAAGATGGTTAGATGAAATTAAACGTTTTTCAGGAGGATTGCAGATACGCAGCTGAGCGAGATACGTGGAAAGAAAAGGGGGATGTCTTTATCCAGCAGTGGATAAAAAACGGCTGAATATGATAACTATTCCTTAAATTACGCTTCATATGTGCCTTTCCAAGGTAATTAAATAAAAATTGTACTTAAAAGCTAATAGAATGAAATTAACTACATTTATCATGTTTTCATTTGCACGTTGAAAACAGCTTGAAATTTAAATTATATTTCAACGAATATTTTATTTACTTCATATTGCTTTAATGTGACGTGTTTTCAATTTCCCTTTTCTACTATGATATGGATTTCGCTTCTGATGCGTTTTTCTAAGACGATATATTACACTTAATAATATAACAACATAATAACACATAGCAGATAATTATACTTAGGAAAAGAGACACACAAACGCAACATTATTATATAAATCTTATACTGTAGCTGTAACTTATGTGCACAGCTCCCGATCCGACTCCGACTCACTTGTTTAAGAGTGGGCGTTCTGACTGGTAGACTTTGTGAACGTTTTCCCGAGTTTTTTTTTCATTATGTTTGTTCAGTATCGATTTAATATAAGTATTAAACTGCAAAAAACTAAAGTATTAACCGTGTACCTTGCTAGGGTTTGTATTTTCTAACCTGTGGGGATCCTGATCATTTCTGACCCTTTTTAAAGTGGGCGTTCTGACCATTTTCAGAAGTGGGCGATCTGACCAGGGCGTTCTGACCATTTTTACGAGTGGATGATCTGACCAGTGGGCGTTCTGGCCGATTATGCATTTGGGCGTTCTGACCATTTTGGTGAACATTGTTGCCATTTTTATGAGTGGGCGTTCTGACCAGTGGGTGCTCTGACCATTTCTGAATTTGCATGTTTTCCTATTTTGGTGGGCGATCTGACCAGTGGGCGTTCTGATATAGTCCCGGGAAAACCTTCAATTGTCGGACGGAGTTGGCCAAAATTTTGAATCTGAAGAAAATATCTGTTACCAACCTTGAAGAAGCTCTCTTGAACGCCGAAAAATTGCCTGGCGTTGTAGTAATGTTCCTTCCTATCTAGTAGTGGGGTGGTGACAGAGGGTTGGTAAGAAGCTACCTCCCAGTTTCCTCCCCTTTGATGACAGGTCAGTTTTATTGTTGCGAAACGAAAATAGAGGAGGCGCTAACTTTTGAGATTTTGTAGTGGAGACCTATGAAAAACCATGTCGTCGCTCCCGGGGGTGGTCGATAACTGTGGGGAAGGGGGAAAAGTCCCAGAAACCATCAATCACGGAATCGATCATAACTAGTTCACTAAACATGGTAAGGCAATATTGTTTAAAAAAACTGTAGGTAATAAAATTCTCTATAATATAAACTAACACAAATATCCATATCTTTAATACTTTCTGCGTGGTAAAAAAAGAAAAATAAATCTCAGAAATAAGCCAAATTTTTCGATAAAAATATCACACTTCCCCCATTTAAGTACTTATTATTATTATTATTATTATTATTATTAATAATAATAATAATAAGGCAAAACTATCCCCTGTGCAATACGCATGCGCCGTGAACGGCGCACGGGGGATGTGGAGGTAGCGCTCCATATTTTCTTGTCCTACGGTACTAAGTGAGGTGGGGTGGTCAGTCCCACGCTCGACCGCCTTTACCTTCTCAAGGTGCCCAGGAGTACCAAGCCGCAGAAACTCATAAGTTGATAGCCGCAGAAATATTCTCCATTGAATACTATAATGGAAAAGATCAAGTCAGATTACATCATATACACCTCTCGAAGATTCCATTTACTATTAACCTCCCAAGGGCATCTTGGTGTTCACAACGACCTTTATTCCCTCCGGCCTCCCAACCAAGATGGAACATAATCCTAGTTTTCCCACATCAAGCAACATGGCCTGCCCATCATAGCCGTCAAAATTTCATTATTCTTATAATACTATACAATATTGAGTGAATCGTACAGTCTGTGGAGTTCTTCATTGTGCAGTCTCCTCCATTCTCTGGACACTTGTTCCTTATATCTTCCTTGAAATTCCGCGGAAACAAATTAAATTAAAATGTTATGAAGTTCATTTGAAGCTTTGAGTTTATTTTAAACGTAGATTACCAGTGTGCCTCAAATATCAAGTAATTCAAGTGTATAATTGGTATGTCTTACCTGTGATGTATGGCTGTGAAATGTGAACGTTGAATGTGCAAACAAGTCAGAAATTAAGAGTTAAGCAAAGAGCAGTGGAGATACGCATGCTAGGAATAACTAGGAGGAACAGAAAGAAAACTCTATAATGATGTCGAAGTTAGAAGATATGTTTATGGCTGCGAAGAAAATGAAGTAAGGTGGATCGCATAGCTAGACAAACAGATGGAAGGTGAATGGTGAGTGTTCTATATTGGATTCCCAGACGAAATAGACGACCTAGAAGATGGCTAAGATGGAAAGATTAAATTAATTTTTTTTCCCCAGAAGCTATGTAGAAAGGGCAGATGCTGACCGATATTTGTAGCGGGAAGTGGAGACCTTCATCCAGTAATGTATTGAAAATTATTTTTAATCTCAAGAAATTATTTTTTCATTGTTGTTAATGTTTCCATCCTTGGCATACGGTATCATTATTTTGTTAAGGTATGGTGCATTTGTATATCACCATATTATAAAATTTTATTTTCTGTGTATTACTACATACATTAAACAGCATTTCTCTGAGCATTACTACCGAATGTTTCTCCACTAATACGAGAAAGACAGATCAAGGTAACCAAACACCCCTACCGTTGATTGAGAAATAGTTAGGTGGCGACACTGATGAGAAACATCTATATTTGAATTTGAATGGCTTTTAGGCAAATTTGGCTTAGACTGGGATAGGTAGGGGAGAGGATGTTGGAAGCAAGTGAGCCAGGTCCTAGTATCTAGGTACTATACCGGCAATTGCCTGAAATTAGTATGGAAAACGCCTGGAAAAACCTATCTGAGTGTGCAGCAATATGAAAGAAACACTGGTTCGAGAAGAGACAGAGAGAACATGTATAAATAGTGAATACACAAATTAATACACACATATACATACAAATGAATGGATTCGCTCACAAACAAAGGTAGAAGATATAATCAAGACTGCGAAGAAGATGAAGTGGAGATAGGCCTACAGTGCCGGATCTAGAAATTTTTCAATGGGAGCAAAGTTAAATTTTGCCGCCCTTTCAATATTTTTTTTAGCCAAAGAACACGACCGGCCGACGCAAGGGCCCACAACATTGTCTTGCATTACGCAGTGTACTTTTGTTATATTCTCTGGAGCCTGTCGTGGCATCACTATTACTAAATCTAGTAAGACAGTAAACCTCCCTATCTTACTGAATCGCTTTTTTGAAATTTAGAGATGAAGGTAGGTTGTATGGAATAACATAGAAAATGTCTTAGCGTGTCGGTATTGAAATTTTGAACACATTTAGATCAATCTCACTCTAATATGCGATTTTGCTTTCTTTTTATGAGCTTTTATTATTTATTTTTAGCTGTTTACCGGCCCCTAAACCTGTCGCCTGTGGCGCTTGCCCCCTTTTACCACCCTAGACCCGGCACTGTGGGCCTGTCATATAGCTAGACGAACAGATGGAAGATGGACAACAAATGTACTATAGAGTCCCAAAGCATCACCCCCTACAATGTCTTAGCGCCTTCCCACTTCCTGCTCATAGCATTAGCTGGGGCGAACAAGGGCTAATTGACTTTTTCCCCCGTTGTGGCGCTACTTACAGGCAATGGACAGAGAGCAGAATACATATGAGCGGGTATATTTAAACGCATTGTTTAGCTTAACAATTTGGTATTTTCTGTATTTTCAAAACTTGGTGTTTTGAAAATATATATATTCCTAGTCGTTCCTGTGGTAGAGTGTGCGTGATGTGGTTCAGACCATGTGAAAATGGTTCGTTTTATCTCTCGAAAGCATGTCCTGCCAACAAATTTCGAGAAAATGAATGTAAAAAGGGCAAAACAAATATTTTTAAAACGAACTAATTGCAGCACTAGAATTATTGAAAGACAACTCTATTCATCCAAAAGCACACACTTTTTCCAGTGCCGGTGCAACATTGAATTTTAAGAAGAAAAAAATGGTTCGACATTCATGATGTGTGCAGTCCAAAGTTTACCTAGGAAACCCAGATAGGACACATTTCTTTAGTATCGATGATGAGATATTAAAATGATTAGAGAATGACTTCCCAACATATCTGCATGAGGTAAAATAGTCAACTGAGGAACATGGCTATTCATTTTTTTTAGCAAAGAAACATATGAAGCAGTTTTACTTACATCAGCGCCTACAGCTTAATGTGTCCGGTATCTTCTCGAATCAGGTTATCATTTCATACTCACACGATCATTTAACAGTGATCTTATTGAGTTATTCTTCAGTGGCTTAAGACAGATGTCTGAGAACAACGATATGTTGGACAGCAGAGCAATTGTATGCACCATGAATAGGATTCTAAAAACTGGTTTACTATCGGTGATTTCAAATACAAATGTCCCTACAAACTTAGAAGTCTCGGCCAATGTTATGGGTCTGCAACAATTCCAGTACCAGATACGGTCACAGAAATCTTGACTAATCTTCATGCTAATCCCAGTAAGTGTCTATTTTTCTTTTTCTTTTTTAAAAAAAAAAAAAAGAAATAATATTTGTCTATACTTATATTTGAAGATAGTACAGGTCTCTATTGCCTGGATGTATCATGTGTCGCAGGAAGGGTGAGAACCACATCTTCTAGATAATGAAGTTCGGGGGAAAAGCTGACAGTTTTTATTTCAGGTACCATACCAGCCAGTGTTCGATTTGTGCAATTTCCAGAGAGGGGGAAGAATTAGTGAGATATGTATTATATGGTATTTTGGGATCGTCTGTATCCCAGGTTAGAGGTATATTTCTGTAAAAAGTACCAAAGAAATTTTTTTACCGAGAGGGGGATAATCCCAACCATCCCCCGCTACAAATCGAACACTGATCCCAGCATTCATCTGAAGGGTACTACGCAGAAAGTCCAGAGAACTCACCATATATGTTGCGTGAAATGAAGCCGACGCAATTTATGTAGAAATAAAGTTTGGCTTTTGGTTGTATAGTCGAGAAAGTCGCTTATACCTACTCGGATTATAGTCATTAACACGATCTAATTGACAGAAAGTAAATTAAATTAGTTGTTTAGAAAGTAATGTTACAAATCTGGCATGAGTAATTTACAAACATAATTAATAAGTATTCTAAGTAATTGACTGACTATTAAATACTTAGAAAACCAACGTGGTAAGAAATGGCTACTAATGGAAAGTACTAATTTCTAAATATTCGATTGACAATCAAATACTTAGAAAACCAACGTGGTAAGAAATGGATAACAAAACCCTGCCCCGCGAAAGTTTTATTCAATTACTTGTGAATTAAAATTCTATGAATATAATGTGTTTAATTTTATTGTAGATCTTGTATTTACAGTAATCCGAATTTTTATAACACCGTATTATACTTACGTGTGGTATTCCTTTCCAGATATAGGGTCATATACAGTGAAATTTGCATCTACAGCTTTCCTTTGGGGCTTTGTGGTGCGGAAGATAGTTCAATACACAGATTGTGTTTCATGCCATAAATTTATTAGCCAGGACAAATGTGATTCAACTCTTATGAGCTTGATCTATAAACAAGATATGGCAAGTGTTGTGTGTTATCCGTCAATGGAACAAGTTTTGATAATACGTGTTATGGAGAATTTAGTTGGGAAAGCGTATCGCTTTCTGACAAGCCATGTTTCAGAAAGTCTTTCCGAATACATTGTTTCTATTTACAACATTGCCCATGTTTGCAATGCCCTGATTCGGAGGACCATGCATTGGTACTGAGTGTGAAATTTTGTAAAGTTGTTGTTCCTGTACTTCTGAAGAACGTAGCATCTGCAGAAACAGAACGCTTTGAACGTGTCAAGTTCCTTAATGCTAAACCATTATCACGTAAATTGTTGCGCTTGTAAAGGATTTGTTTTTCAAATGTGGGTGTTCAACGTATTTATGTTTTATTTCTATCAATGGTAGTACTAGCTAAGAACACGATTCCATTTTTGTGCTTCTATTGGCGTATTAAAAATATAACGAGATAATTCGGAAATTGTCCCCTTTATTTATTTAATATTTTATTTGATGCAAAACCAGAAAGCCAGCGACTGTAGCTTTCTAAGGTACATTCATTGCCTGTAAGTAGCGCCACAGTGGCCAAGAACGGAACTAGAGTTGTTCGGGTATTTCTGGCATATGGGAAGGCGCTAAGACATCGTACGGGGCGATGCCCAGAGAAAATAAACGACTGAAACGACGTTCAAATGCAAGATGTAGATGAAATCAAACTTTTTCAGGAGCAACATGGACAAGGATAGCAGCAGACCGACATATGTGGAATGAAAAGGGAGAGACCTTCATCCAGCAGTGGATAGAAAATGGCTATATATATATATATATATATACAAATCAGAATGGAAGAACTGAGTAATGAGAGTTCGAAAATAAGCCTTAAAATGAATTTAAGTAAAACAAAAGTCATATACAATCAACATGCTGCAAAGAGGGAAATAAAGATAAGCGGAGAGACAATAGGCATAGTTGATGAGTATGTTTACCTAGGTTAGTTCAAAACATCGAATGCCAAGTTGACTGATGA